>CACRXK020014713.1:0-12842 GCA_902702795.2 Paramuricea clavata
ATATATATATATATATATATATATATATATATATATATATATATATATATATATATATATATATATATATATATATATATATATATATATAGTGTATATATGTATAGTGATAACTATGCATAGTTACTTAGTGGTAACTATCGGTATGTATTTTCCCCTCTTTAAATAAAGTATTAACTAGCTAAATAGACGATGTTTTTATCTGTGATATTCTTGGAAACAAAGACGTTAAAGTAAAATTGTGATACTGAAACAACGAAAACATAAGCACTACTTTAATTAATTATATTAATTAAACATGAATAATGCATCACTATATAGTAACAGATCTTCAGTGAACGAGTTCTTGATCCAGACTTTTCAAAATCCATATTTCAAATCTTAGTCATCATAAATCAACCGTAGAATGGTCTATTTTATTTTATTTGGAATGCGTATCAGATGATTGATATATTATAGTCTCAGAATTTAGCTTAGGATAGGAGGGATAGGCAGGTATAGGAGGTAAATTGTGTGTACACGTATTGTTAAGATTTTGCGGCGATGCAGAAAAATCGATGGAATATCGAGGCATATTAGGATGATAATTTAAACTCTGCCTACGGACTGACGCGTTTTCACGAAATATAGGTATGTTCGATATATGATTAGAGTTGATATCTGTGGGCGGAACGGGGTAATTGTGTACATCCCCCTGAGTGGCACGAAGTATGGAGACTGGTACCACATCTGAGCCAGCGATATCTGTCACAGAATAAAAAGACTCGATAACCGTATCGGTTACGGGATCATTGTTGATAGATGTTTGAGACACGGGGTGACTAAGGTCATTTTCCATCGAAGTAGATGGGAAAGTAGGATCGGTAAAGTCTGAGCCTACTGTGTCCACCTTTACCACAGGTGCGATCTTTTGTTTCACGACAACTAGAGTGAATTTGGATGGTTCAGGGACAACGACGGTTGGCTTGGGACTTCTGGTGTTTTTCTTACGTTTCCCCTTAGACTTAGGTGGTACAGGAGAAGACCTAGGACTGTTAGGGTTACGCGATGGATTTTTGCGGGTTTTTGGACGAGATGAAGGACTTGCGTTTGTGTCGAATCCGGGATCATTTAATACGGTCGAAGACAGTTTGATAAAGACAGAGGATAGCGCTGTTTCGAGAGGGATAACTGACGGTAGCGCTGATGATTTTGGTACAATAGGTGGTAAAATGGTATTAGATTTTTGTACTGCTCCAATCCCCCCTCCTGGATCCGCAGTACCATGTATCTCTATCCCGGGAGGTGCGTTGTCGTATATATCTTGTCCGGGGGGTGCCGACGATGTTCCATAAATATCTGGAGTAAGGGCGTTCGTTGCACCGGTGGAATAAATGCCCACACCGTCTGTACCAGACAGATTTTCAGCTGCGATACGTTGTTGCACTAGGGAATATGAAACATAAAATTCTATTTTTTAACACAGTTTCCTATTCCTTTGATCGCACTGCAAAGATTGCAAAATGTAAAATTTTAATAACGTGCTACAACTGTAAAATGTTGCAAACAACGTTTGAATCAAATCCTGAGATTTACTTTAGTGCGTAATTTTTATTTAAAAAAAACAAATTCCCGCATACCTTCGCGTTTTTGTCCAGTTGGAGCGCCAAGGTCGTCTAATTCAGAACAGACAGAATGCGTGATGTGTATTTCTGTTCCTGGCTCGCTAAAACACAAAGAAAATAAACCGTTGAATATACAAAAAAACATGAGGACAATTTGAATATAAGCCCAGGAAAGAACCCCGAATTCCTAAAGGAATTTCTAGTGCGATTCTCTTCGTCTGATGCATATGAACGGGTAGATGAGTTGTGACTGTTCAGATGACTGGTGCGTAAGATTCATAGAAGGGTCAGAACACATATTCAGAACTCGTCAATCTACACAAGTAAAAATCTCACATCTTAATTATAGCAAGTCTGCCAACAAGCTGTCAACAAGTTGTGTTCGCACTGCTTGTCCTAAGTTGTCAACAAGTTTGTAACAAGCTGTTAACAACTTGTAACAACCTTGTTGATATTATCAGGCTTGTGGCAAGGTTGTTCCAACAAGTCCGATACAGTCATGGTATAACGATATTTTTACAACCTGGTGTCGTCAACCTTGTAACATTCTTGTTATATCATGACTGAGTAGCAGACTTGTCAGAATAACCTTGTGAGAGATCTGATAATGCCATCAAGCTTGTTCCAAACTTGTTATGACAACTACGAAAAGCAGTGCGAACACAACTTGTCGACAACTTGTGAACAAGCCCCGGCCGTGCATGCATGTGGGATTTACAATCTAAAACAAAACAATGCACAAAACTAGTTGGGGCAACTATTCTTTTTTACAAACTTCGCCCATGGCCTATTAAAAGATGCTGCCGGTTTCTAAATAGAATATATATGTTGAATTGGGTTTGATTTTATAATAATAACAACCTCATTTTTTTCTTTTTTCGTCGCTCACGTCTTCTCAGCCGTCTTTCCTCTTTTTGTAATTCACGTCTTAGTTTCCTCGTTCTAAATTCAAAACAAAAATCAATTTACTCAAAAGTGAATCTCCATTAGCTTAGAAAACGGTCATCCTATATGGCATTCTTCTCGCACGCGACTGACAAGAAATTTAAAATAGATATAAATAATTTATATACATGTAGACTACATACTATACGCAAAAATCTCACAACTTGTCAACAAGACTAAGTGTTCGCAACAGGCTTGTAGCAAGCTTGTCAACAAGTTGTAACAATGCTGTTATTTTATCAAGTTGCTACAAGGTTGTCACTTACAACTTATTGACAACTTGTTGAATTGCAGGACGATAACAAGTTGTTGGAATAACTTGTAACAAGTTTGTTCAGCTCAACAACCTAACTTGGTAATGCCCAGTGCCTTTACTGTATACCTTGTGCGAGGTAACATTCCTTTGTTCCATAAAATACTGAATACAAAACCAGCAATCAATGCGATCAACAAGATGGAGCCACCAGCAATTCCTTCGGCTGTCAGTTTATCTGAAACAACATAATACATGAATCAACATTTTAACCAATAAACAATTTGTCTGTCCAAAGCAAAGATTTTTCTGTATTAATAAAATATTTTATTCTTACTTTTCCCTCTGCCAGTGGATTTGTCTGTTTGCCCAAAACGACCTGAAACAAAGAAAAATATTCTTTTTAACAATGGACTGTGGAAATTGCTTCCCTAGCCCTGAGACTTGATCAAACTTCATCCAGTTCTAAGACTTGATCAAAACGTCATCTAGTCTTAGGACCTGATGAAACTTCATCACGTCCTAGGATTTGATCAAAACGCTATATCCATTCTTAGGACTTGATCGAACTTCATTCAGTCCTAGAACTTGATTAAAACTTCATACAATCTTGGGATTTCATCAAAACTACACTCAGTCCTATAGGACTTGATCAAACTTCATCCAGTCCTAGAACTTAATCAAAACTTCATCCAGTTCTAAGACTTGATCACAACTTCATCCAGCCAAGACTTGATCAAACTTCATCCAGTTCTAGACTTGGTCAAAACGTCATCCAGTCCTAGGACCTGATTAAACTTCATCCCGTCTTAGGACTTGATCAAAACGTTATCCATTCTTAGGACTTGGTCGAACTTCATTCAGTCCGAAGACTTGATCAAACTTCATCCAGTCCTAGGACTTGGACAAAACGTCATCCACTCCTAGGACTTGATCAAAACTTCATCCAGTCTTAGGACTTGATCAAAACTTCATCCAGTCCTAGGACTTGATCTAAACTTCATCCAGTCCTAGGACTTGATCAAACTTCATCTAGTCCTAGGACTTCATCAAACTTCATCCAGTCCTAGGACTTAATCAAACTTCATCCAGTCCTAGGACTTGATCAAAACTTCATCCAGTCCTAAGACTTCATCAAACTTCATCCAGTCCTAGGACTTAATCAAACTTCATCCAGTCCTAGGACTTGATCAAAACTTCATCCAGTCCTAGGTCTTGATCAAACTTCATCCAGTCATAGGACTTGATCAAACATCATCCAGTCCTAGGACTTAATCAAACTTCATCCAGTCCTAGGACTTGATCAAAACGTCATCCAGTCCTAGGACTTGATCAAACTTCATCCAGTCATAGGACTTGATCAAACTTCATCTAGTCCTAGGACTTCATCAAACTTCATCCAGTCCTAGGTCTTGATCGAAACGTCATCCAGTCCTTGGACTTGATCAAAACGTCATCCAGTCCTAGGACTTGATCAAACTTCATTCAGTCTTAGGACTTTATCAAACTTTATCCAGCACTAGGATTTATTGATCAAACTTCATCCAATCCTACGGACCTAGGACTTGATCAAACTTCATCCAGTCCTACGATTTGATCAAACTTTCTTCATTGTAAAATAAGGCAACAAAGGTTGGCTAATTTCGTCATAATTACTTACCTCCGCTCCGTTTATGTACAATAACCGCTGGACCAAATCCTCCTGTAGTTCCAGCTCTAATATGGAATATGTAATCCGTCCGCGGGCTCAGACCGGCGATTTTCCACACCGTGGTATTTTCCACACGCATCAAGGATTTTGTAACTTTCTCCACTATCGAGCCGGACATTTCTTGATACATCTCGATTTCATACATTGCTATGATGCCATTTTGCTTCTCTTCATCCGGTGGCGACCACGTGATTTCGATTGAAGTCGTTGTCACGGATTTGAAAATGACATCTTTAGGTGGAGCTGTTGGAGCTGAAAGAAAAATGAGACACGGGATGTAATATCTCAAATATGTAATGTTTCAAATCGAAGTACGAGGACTGGACTAGATTTCAAGTCGGCGCAATTTGATCGAGTCCGAGGCAAAGCCGAGTACTGGATCAAAATGCGAGAAGTAATACATGAACGAGAGCGAGTGTTTCACCGGGATATCCAAACACGAGAAAACAATGTATGAAAACACGAGCGTGAAGCGCGAGTGTTTTCATACCAAGGGTGGGTAGTAGCGAAGTAGTTGTAGTTCGCTACTGTAGCGAACTACAATTTTCAAGTAGCCAGCAGTTTTTGACTACATTTTTAAAACAGTAGCTGTAGTTATAGCGAACTACATTTTGCCTAAAAGTAGCCAAGTAGTTGACTACTTTTCAAACAGCAAATCGCTATTCGCTACTTATAAAAATTGTTAACAACTTGACATATAAATAGCATGATATTGAGACACGGTTTGCTTAAAATCGATACTCAATAGTCAATTTGCACTCTTGAACACTGTAGTGATTACAAAAATGTTGCTTTGTGTTAACTGTTGCTACTCGTAAGTCGATTTGTTATAGGTTACATTACAGTCTGAGTTAGTATAGATGCTCCAAATACAGTAAAACTAAAAAATATAGCGTAGCGAAATAGCGAAATAGTTCGCTACATTTTTAAGCAGTAGCTGTAGTCAGTAGCGAACTAACTTTGTTCAAAAGTAGCAGTAGTTGTAGCTGACTACATATTTTTGAAATAGCTGTAGTTATAGCGAACTACAAAAATTTTGTAGTCATCCCACCCTTGTTTCATACATTGTTTTCGAGTGTTTAGATATCTCGGTGAGACACAAGCTCGAGTTGTTTATATGGCTTCTCAGCCTTCTCAAATTAATCGAGACGTAACAGGATGTTTTCGTTTGCTGATTTGAATAGAATTCTTAACCAAGCATAACGTAATTAGGAATTCTATTCAAGTAATTTTGCATGCGTAATTAAGATATTTGATGAAAACGCTAGTGACTTTCATCAAGCTTCACTGGGTTATCCAATGGCATCTTGTGATCAAATATGTGATTGTCATTGGCTGAATTTCTCATGAATTATTAATGAATTTGAGAACTTAAAATCTAGTCCAGTACCGACATTAGAGATTGCCTCTGTGGTCAGTTCCTGCCTGTGTTGTATGTAAATTTTGTCTAGTCTAATTTATGTCTGTTATGTTCGGCGAATCTTGTAAATAAATAAATAAATAAATAAATAAATAAATAAATAAATAAATCGTGTGGGGGTGTTTTATGTGAATTCACTGACTATTGCTAATTAAGGGTCGTTTAACTTTGTAAAGAAATACAAATACTTTCAAGAGGAAACTAGAGTTTAGTGATGTATGTTTTTTTCTCGTATTCTAAAATTTAAGTAATTTTGTTTTCTGGCGTTGCCAGTTGTCAAACTCTCTAATTTGTCCCGTCGGGGGCGCCATCCGTAAACCAAACCAGCTCCAACACCCCGGCAAATAAACTTGCTCATACCTGCCTCCCCAGAACGATAATCCAAATATTGACCAGGTCCATATCCTATAACGGTCTTGGCCTCAACGTGAATATTATACATGGTAAATGGTTTCAGTCCGTCACAACTGTGCATATTCATCTGCGATTCAGGAAAGGTGACGTAATCACGACATGGCTGCGAGAAACGTTTTTCCTTTATGCACAAACGGTAGCCGATGATGTCGCCATTTCGTTTTCTAGGTTCGGGAGGCTTCCAGAATATTTGTAAGATTCGTGATCCGATACGTGTAGCGTACACTGACGTCGGCGGACCATACGGCGCTGTAAAAATATAATTGGGAGCTTATATACCCTTTGCACTGACGTCACAAATCCTTAGAGTGTCCTCCAGATGCTCCCTAACAATATCTGTTCGGGTACAACAACCACATACAGCGCAAAAACTAACCAATTTGATACAGAATTATTATAAAGTTTTTACAAAATTTGCTTTGTTTACAAAAGTTATATTATGCATAGATTGCTAATTTGTCTTCCAGATGCATCGTCAGCGGCGCTGTGACGTCATGTGCAATGGGTCTATTAAAGTGCTAAAATGATAGAAAATACATAGGTCGATCTAGGCTCAGACTTGTCTGGAGCCACTTGATGATTCCTCTTGGACGAAACAGTTGTAACTGTTGTAGACTGAAATATATCTTACCATTATCTTACCTGCAAGAAGTGTGGTTATGTTTAATACTGCTTTAGGGCTCCAACCCTTTATCTTAGTTGCTGCCATGACAACCAACACGTGCTCCGTATACGGTCGCAGTCCTTGAGTAATCTCATATGCCAGTTGTCCCCCCGGAACGCTTATAACTTCCTTACATTCTGTTCCTAAGCTTGCCTCTTGGTAGCACACGCCATATAACCTAATAATGCCATTGGCATGATTTTGTTCCGGGGGGGACCACATCAGCCTCAGGCTTGTTGCTGTGATATCTTGTGCCTCCAAGAGAAGCGGAGGGCCGCTTGGAACTATATATGCAAAAACAAATTTATTAGTGTAGATTTCGACACATATAAGTACTATATACGTGGTGCATAAAGAGCCTGTGGAGGTCGCGTGCGCGGCCGAGAGACCCTAGGAACGGGGATGCCGCTAAATTCTTATCAACTCTCATCAACTTTGAACTGGGTGCAAATTCATCCTCCGCGCTCGTCCTCCCTAGGCCCTGGGACACACGGAACTGGAAGTGCAAGAAAATTTGCAGTAGTTTCTAAAGCGCATGCTCTTGAATTGGAACGCTTTCACACGTGACAATTTTCACAGTGAAGTATTAGGAAAAAACGAAGTATTTGTGTTGACATATGTTCCTCAAGCCTCGAGAGTTCCCTCAAGGCTTGAGAGGTTTAGTAAAAGTCCCTCGGCGCTGCGCCCCTCGGGGCTTTTAGTTATACCTTATTTTGGTATCTCATGAGCACGCCCATATATATACCAAAATCCGGTGATACTGGTCGTGCTCATGAGCATACTGGATTTTGGTAGATATATGGGCGTGCTTTATTGGCATACGGCTTTTACTAAACCTCTCTCGGTTTTCGGGTACATTTAATCACTAATCGCCCTGAATGTCATGCTATTACTTATAAAATATATTAAAAAAATGAGTGAGTAATTATGTTATTTATTAGTTATTTAGTAACGTACTTGATTCGTTTGTTGTAGCAGTCAGTAGAACAGACGGCCCAAAACCAGCAATGGTTCCCGCCGAAATCTCGATAGCATACTCCGTATATGGTATCAATTCATTCACAGTATACGAAGTAGCATTATGGTTGACGTAACCCAAGCGTTGACAGGGCCAGCGAGCTGAGGCTATCTTATAGCAGATTTGGTAGCCAAAAATTCGTCCATTATTCACTTGTGAAGGCAATGGTGTCCAGGAAACTTGAATTGAGTGTGCTGTCGTGTTCAGTACTGATGTCGTCATTGGTTTCATAGCTGTAGAGATAAAAACTAGTGCTTTACACTATCAAAGTTTCTGTGATCACAGTAGAAATTTTGCATGGGTAAATTCTAATATTCCAAGCTTTGAAGGAACTTATTCCGACTTTAACAGTTACCTCAAACATCTCTTACAAATCCTTCAAAACTTAGATTTACCTATGCAATAATATTAATATTAATAAATGAAATAATTAAAATATAAACTGATTAATGAACCAATCAATTAATGCCTCAATCATCTAATGAATAAATCAAGTAATTAATTAACAAACTAATTAATGTATCAATCGTCTAAACAATAAATCAACTAATTAATAAACCAACTAATTAATGTGTCAATCGTCCATCAATAAATCAACGAATTAATGAACCAATTAATTAATGCGTCAATCATCTAATCAGTAAGTAAACTCAGTTAATGAACCAATCAATTAATGCATCAATCATCTATATATATTAATTATAAACTAGTTAATGAACCAACAATTAATGCATCAATCAACTAATCAATTAATCAACTAATTAATCAACCAATCAATTAATATATCAATCATCTAATCAATAAACTAATTATATATCCTTACCAGGTGCACAGCCGAAGACTTGTACACTCACACATGAATGAGCACCCACGAAAGTTTGAACTTCAAAGCGGATAAAACGAGTTAAAACCGTTTCATCGATGAAATGCGTGACTTCCCTGCCCTCGATTGTGTCTGCGTTTCCATCAAGGACCTGCAAAAAATGTGCGACTTCAGTCATTGGCCGTATTTATATTAGAAGACGGCTTTAACGTCTGAGACGACTTAACCGTCTGAGACGTTAAAGTCGTCTAATATAAATACGGTAAATTAGATAGACGAATAAAAAATTAAGGTCGTCTGTTAAGTGAGTCCAAACGACGCACTTAACAGACGACTTAATCGTCTTAGACGTTTAATTCGTCTAGTATAAATACGAGACGACTAAACTTGGACGCACTTAGAAGGGAAACACTGCAGAAGGTTGTCAAATTACTACATTTTATATTTTCTTGGTTTTATTGTATACTGGTTTCCAACTGTTCATCTCGTATTTATATTAATTGTGTTATGTTTTTATCGGAGTTTATGTTAATTTGTGCACGGTCACGGTGATTGAGCTCATTGTATTTTCGTATAATGAAATAATCGGCCATTATTCACTTATTCATTACTCAATCGAACTTTTTTGTGTTTTCCTTTGCTGTTTGAGAAAACTACTATATCTTTTTCATTATCAACAGAAGACACTTCAAATTGCGTTCAAATATTGAAGACTAAAAAGCAATGTCAACAGTCATATGCCAATACAATACGTAAATTAATCAATCAATCAGAGTCACTATCTTTGTCAGGAGGCAAATGGTGTTTCCAAAGAAACTACATGTGCAGACAACATGGTCCCTTAGAGTAGTGAGTCATTTGGAAATGACAATAAATTTCTATTACCCAACCCTTGAGTTGTTTTGTTTTTCATATACCCGGCAACCTTTTACTCAACTGGGAATGTTGTTTACCTAATCCTTTTCTTTTCGGTGCCGGCCCCGCCCGCCATAAACAATTATTCCGCTCCCTTACCGGTTCCCCGCCGACATTGACAAAATTCCATTCCATGCTATCCAAACTATGCGAGACTTTGTACGAGGAAACCCAGCTATCCCAGTGATCTTTGTGTCGTCTTGTTGCGAAACCAATAACCCTTAGTGGTCCACCAAAGTCGATCTGCATGTACGCGTTGTTTTTCAAACCGCTGTCACACCAAGGGAAGTCACTGTCTATAGGTGACTGGTGCGGGCCGTATCTTCTACCGAGAAATCCGCTGGCAGTAAAACTGTCGTTGCTTACATAGTCACCAGCTGTGTTTAGGACGGGAAGATCGCACACACCTGTTACGAAAACGAAACACAAGTTGCGTCATCGAGTAGAAGTATACATACGTATTAAAAACACACAAGTTGTCACAGGTCTGTAAACAAGTTGTTACAATTCTGTTCACAAGCTGTCGACAATTGTGTTCGCACTGCTTGTTCCCAGTTGTTGTAAAAAGTTTGGAACAAGCTGTTCACAATTTGTAACAAGCTTGATGGCATTATCAGACTCGTTACAAGGTTGTTCTAACAAGTCTGATACAGTCATGATATAACAAGAATGTTACAAGGTTGACGACACAAGGTTGTAACAATATTGTTATATCATGACTGTATCGGACTTGTTGGAACAACCTTGCAACAATTAGTCTGATAATATTAATAACAAGGTTTTTACAAGTTGTCAACAGCCTGTTCCAAACTTGTTGACAACTTTTGAGACAAGTAGTGCGAACGCAACTTGTTTACGACTTGTTGGCAGACTTGTTACAACGTTGTCGAGCTCAACAGACTTGTTACAAGTTGTTCCAACAACTTGTTATCGTCCTGCAATTCAACAATTTCTCAACAAGTTGTGAGTAACAACATTGTAGCAACTTAATAAAATAACAGCATTGTTACAACATGTTGACAAACTTGCTATACACGCCTGTCACGAACACATCTTGTTGACAAGTTGTGAGATTTTTTACGTGTGTAGCTAAGTGCCATTTTCTACATAGAATGTCTTATACAATTTCCGTAAATATATCATGTTATTTTAGCATGTGATGTGGCAGAGCAGTGCAATGATCCAGTGCCAATTCAACCCAAACACACCAGAGAACCATACAGAAGATTGAAGAAAAAAGAATGGTCCCAAATACAAAACAAAAAAGAAAATTATTTAGAAAATAAAAAGCATGTGTCTGACAATGTAAATATTCCTTTCTTGTAGAAAGATGGATGGTACATGCAAATGTTACGTGCAGACGAAGTGGCACCGAAGTGGCACCGAAAAGAAATGTTTTTCGTGGGAAACATTTTGCTGATCGATCGCTCCCTTATTGGAACAAGTTTGTTTGTCTCGTCAATTGTTGGAAAAACCTTGCAACAAGTCTATACGTCAGCTTTACCTGCGGTCTTCTGAATAAAAGCAGCCGGTCCCAGTCCTATGATAGTCGCGGCTCGAATCACCACCACATATTCGCTACTCGGACTCAGGCCACCGTACGCGTAACTTTTCTCATTCTGTCGCGGTATTTGCGCCGTTCTGGTACACGTAAAATCGGGACCATATTTTCGTATACACACGTGATAGTAGATGATAATGCCATTGTGTAATTCTGGGTGAGGCTCTGTCCATGAGAAACTAATCGTCGACTCGTCTAGGTACTTCACAACTTTTTCCATTGGTGGGCCATCTGGCTCTGAAATTAAAGAGAAATTGATTTAAACAGCGGTACAATAAAGTTTTAGCGAGATTTAAAAATCTCATAACTTGTGAAAAAGATGTGTTCGCAACAGGCTTGTAGCAAGCTTCTCGACAAGTTGCAGCAATGCTGTTATTTTATCAAGTTGCTACAAGGTTGTCACTCACAACTTGTTGAGAAATTGTTGAAATGCAGGACGATAACAAGTTGTTGGAACAACTTGTAACAAATCTGTTGAACAACCTTGTAGCAAGTTGTCAACAAGCGTTAACAACTTGTCAACAAGCTGGGAACAAGCAGTGTGAACACGTCCTGTTGACAAGTTGTTGAAACAGCATTGCCACAAGTCTGCTGCAGGTTTGTTGTGAATACACCCTTTCGATAATTACGTCACACATACTTTTTGGTCTGGAAGCCTCGCTCTCATTAGTAAATTACGCAAGGTGATTGGCTCACGATTCATGAGAGCGAGGCTCCTGGGTGAAATGACGTAATTATCGAAAGAATGTATTGTGTAATGTAAATCGTGCCATAATCTGCAAACCTGACTGCGCTGTCCTTTGAGTAATACTTCCTGTGGGACCAAATCCTTTGACGGTGGCTGCTCGGATTGTAACACTATACACACGATACGGTCTTAGCCCACTAAACGTGTACGACGTTTGTGTAAATTCAAACGTATCTTCGTGCAGACAGAAGCCGTAGGTTTGGTTTCTGAGACACAGCTGATACTTAGTAATCACGCCGTTCCTTTTGGAGGGGTCTGGGGGCGACCACGTAATGTTCATTTCATTATGAGTGAAGTTAGTCACTTGTATGTTTGTCGGTGGGCCAGATGGTGCTGAAATAAGAAAGTGATTGTATATTAGTCTTGCTCTCTGATCCAGATCAAGGGCAAGGCTTAATCTAGTACGGCGACATGACAAGAAACAGCCTTGAACTTTTCTCAATCATAAACATTAGAATGTTAGGGTTTGTAATCCAAGTGAGTATATATACATTTTAAGACCTAACCAGGAACGACTGCGAAAAATGTAGCACAAGGTCCTCTGGTAGGAATTGAACCTATGGTTTCACAAGGTCCTCTGGTAGGAATTAAACCATAAACCCTGTGTTAACCTTGATCTTTGACTGTATTATTTTTCATTCGATAGATAATAAACGATATGTTTTTATCGGCAAATCAGTTTAGTTCAACGTGTTTGTTTATACTTAAGGTCGCTATTTCCTTTCTTTTTTTTTTTGGGGGGGGAGGGGAGGGGGGGTAGAGGGAT
>CACRXK020014714.1:0-12841 GCA_902702795.2 Paramuricea clavata
CGTTCTTCAAAGTCAAATAATTTTTACATTAAACAATCGAAACTAGAAATTCAACGAAAGTCTTTTTCTCATGTTGGAGTAAAATGGTGGAATGAGATACCATCTTGCATAAGAGAATTGCCAAAAAGAGCATTTAAGAAAAGGATACGTAGTATCCTTTTGGACATTTTACAAAATGAAAACACTTATCCGGACATATAGAGTCGCTCAGCTGTAAAATTAAGAAAAGAACACGCAATGAAGCCTCAAATTGAAGCGTTAACTCCTACTTTTTTCCCTGTTCTTGATATACAGTATATTATTTTATTAGTATTTATTTTCCTTTCTAAAAACGTAAAGTTTATTAATATGTAATTTCATTGAAAATTATTTCATATTATGTATATATACTTTGCTATATAATTAATGGCTTTGTAAATTAATAGTTTATTTACTTTTTGTGTGTCACTATAGACAAGTCCGCCTCGACTAGCTTTCTAGCTATTAGCGGCCTTGTCTTATTAATGTCTGTATCTATATTATATTTTATGAATAAATTGAATTGAAAAAAAAATTGAAAATTTTTGCAACCTGCATGTATATAGCGCATTGTGAGTTTTAAATTTATTTATTACATGCAGTGATAACAAAGAAAGCAATTTTGTAAACCCATGCAATTGTCGGATGTATAAATAGCCCTCAAATATCACACTGCAAATACTAAAAATTAATTCATTTTGTTTCGTGCATTATGTTGATGTAGATGCCAAAAAGACAAGACAGTGGCATTTCATAAATCATCAGGACAAACAACAAGATTTAGTTTCCTGGTGTTCCGTTTCCGTGGCTTACATCATTACAACACACGTGTTCACTGCAGAGTCAGTGTGTGTGATAAAAAGAATAAGTCATGTCATTTGGGATGTCGAGTATCAAAACGCGGAAAGCGTACGTTATCAGATGATCAACAGATCAGATATTTCTTTTAAATGTTTGAAAATGGTGAGTTGTAGGTATATATATATATATATATATATATATATATATATATATATATATATATATATATATATATATATATATATATATATATATATATATATATAATTCAGTCAAGGTTTGAATGTTTGCGTCGCTACTCTGAGTTTCACGCTTTACGCGATCATCAGGCAACTGACAGATATTATTCAATATTCATAATAAATATAGGTTATCATTTTACAACTTGATTAAGCAGGTATCTGGTTACATGTCTACATTTGGAAAACAAGTCAGAGCGTTTGTTCAGGCATTCAGTTTTCTTCGCTTTCATAATAAGTAGTTTCTCCTCAAGGCATAAATTACACCGTTTAGATCCTGGTTTGTATGCTTTGACTTTCTTCATAATGGACCACTTTATTGTATACTGACTTTTTTCTGACTTCAGTTTCCAGACGTACTTGGACAGTTCGGTGTTGCTCTTGTATTCCTCATGTCGGAAAGACTTAGTGTGATTGCGGTATCTTGTTTTGAAATCGCCCGCCGTCATGCCAATGTATATTTTCTTTTCCTGGTTGTTGGCAGTGCTGGTTGTCACTTCGGCTTTGTATACGATGCTCTCAGTAAGACATTTTTTACCAAGTGGACAGTTGGCGGGGTTTTGGCAGTTGCATGCACATTGGCGTGTCGTTTTTTGTAGGTGTTGGTATTACCGTTGGTATGGATGATTGTATTACCCTAGCAGTTGGCGTTCGTTTTGTGTTTCGATTGAGTATTTTACGATTATGTTTACGGATGAGATTTTTCATGTTTGTCATGCAACTGTAACTAACACGGACTGTGTGGCGGTTGAAAAGTTTGTGCAGTTTGTTTGAGGGAGGAAAATGCTTGTCAATTAGGTTTAGGAATGTCTGTGCTACATTGGTCTTAACGTTCTTGCTATAAGGGGGGTTGTACCATGTAATGTTTCGTTGTCTGTTTCGTTTATCGGAGTTATTAGTGTTGTTTTGAGTTTGTGTGTACGTTAGGTTAACCTCAAAGTTGCTTGAGAGCGTTGTTGTAAAGTGGTGCTGCTGCGTTGAATGCTTCTTCGTCACATGATAGTTTGTTAATGTGTTTGTTGACTGAGTGTGGAAGTTGTCGTGTGATGGAAGGTGGATGGTTTGATAATCTGTTTATGTACAGTGGTTCGTCATTAGGTTTTCGGTATGGTTTATATTTACCGTTTGATAGGTCAAGCGTCAGGTCAAGGAAGTTCACGCACTTGATGTTTGTCTGGGCGGTGATTCTGAGGCCAAAGCTCTCAAAAATGGTGATCAACTCTTTCCTCGCCTTGTCCGCAAGTCTGCCTGATGTTGTTCTGAGGGCAGCCAAGACGTCGTCACGGTATAGGCCTACGTCTTTCCCAAAGCGTTTCTCGAGTGTGTTCAGAATGAAAAGTCCGACGAGTTCACAGACCTCAGCGCCATCGAAACTTCCCATGGTCACGTCAAACGTGGTGGTGTTGTTCTTCTTCGTCCAAGCTTGTTGGTTGTAAAAAAGAAGGGATTTGCGCGCGTGCTTCACAATGCGGATATCGCTGTCGGAAATTGCGATGAATTGTTGGCTCCATGCGATTGCACGGTCGAGTAGACTTTCAGTTATGGACGGGTAAAATTTCGATTATATCGAAAGATAGGAAAGACAGTCTGTCCTTGTTAGTTAGTGAGTCAAACCAAGTGATTGTGTCCTCAGAGTTTCTCCACTGGTTTGCACAAGTTTGTCGGCGGATTTCAGTATTGATTTTGTCCAAGATGGTTTTGCTAACTTTGCCGAGATCAGATTTTGCCGGGTTTATCAATCGGCACTTTGGATGGTTTTCGAAGCCGTCCTTGAAGCCGTCGCCAGTCGATGCGACATTCAAACCTTGACTGAATTAATTCCGCTCTACTTATTATGGTATTGAGCGCTCTTCTACCTTACGTCAACTCATCGACTATTTTTTTTAATATAGTCTTCAGTATATATATATATATATATATATATATATATATATATATATATATATATATATATATATATATATATATATATATATCTATATATGTATATATATATATATATATATATATATATATATATATATATATATATATATATATATATATATATATATATATATAGACCCAGCCGCGGCAGACAACATCTTTCTGTTTGCGCTGGGTATGGAAATTATATAATACACACTCTAGAACATTTTCATCTTAATATATATATATATATATATATATATATATATATATATATATATATATATATATATATATATATAATTTGTTTTGTTGTAGTAGATAATAAAGTGCTCAACACTAATACAAATGTAGAGCAAGATATATTTATATCTTAAAATTAATTATTGCTACTCAAGTTTCACGCCTTATTCAAGACGATCTTCAGGCAATTAATTCAGTTTGTGTTTGATTCGTCAGCATCAACGGTCGGTCGCTGACGCGTAGGCTTGTCTTGCGTCATTGGTTTGAATTTGCACGCGCTAAATTTTTCCTTATGACAGCACTTCGCATAAAACTCTGATCGCGTGTTCAGTGAATTGTTCCCTTTCGCTTTCAGGATGCATAACTTCTCTTCCAAACAGAGGCCACATCGCTTTCCACCAGGCGTATACGCAGCAGCTCTTTTCAAGATGGACCACTTGATGCTATAATTTCTTCTACTTTGCTTCAGACTCCAAATATACTTGGAAAGCTTTTTATCAGACGAGTGGTTGTAGAGGTTGAATGACGTTTTGTGGTTCGCGTATCTTTCCTTGAATGGGTTGGCCGTCATTCCAATATATTCTTTTGTATTTCCGTTATCAGTTGTTGTCACTGTGGCTTTATAGACGATGTTGTCTACTTTGCACTTCCCGTCTAGTGGGCATTCATCTGGTTTGTTACAGTTGCATTGGACAGGTTTTTGGGTAGGGTTTCTCTTTAACAGGCGATGGTTATGTCGGGATATAATGGTTTTGACATTCTCCATGCAGGAGTAGCTAACTTTGACTGTGTTGCGGTTAAAGACCTTATGAAGCGGGTTAGTAGAAGGGAAATGTTTATCAATCAATTGTAGGAAATTTCGACCAACGTTAGTGCGAACAGTTTTACTGAAGGGAGGATTAAACCAAATGATGTTTCTATGACGTCTTCGGTTGGTAGATGGCAAACTGGAGGAATTATCACAGGCCGAGTATTGCAGAGGTACATCGTAGTTGCTGCGCTTAAGCGCATCTTCGTAAAATGGTGCAGCAGAATCAAAGGATGCTTGATCGGAAGAAAGTGAGGAGATGCGTTTGATTGAGGAAGGGATATGGTTAATGATAGAAGGTGGGTGGTTAGATCTATTGTCGACGTAGAGTGGGTCATTGTTTGGTTTCCTAAAAGGTGAAAATGTTTCGTTTTTCAAGTCCAATGTGAGATCTAGGAAGTTGACAACATGATAGTTCACCTCTGCTGTTATCTTGAAGCCAATGTTATTAAAGATAGCGTGTAGTTCTTTCCTCGCTTTATCGGCTGATCTGGCTCGTTTAGCTTTCAAAATTGCCAACCCATCATCTCTGTACAGACCAACTTGATTCTTTCCAAACTTCGCCTCAAGTTTACTTACTTTACTCAACTTCGAATCAAGTTGGTCTGTACAGAGATGATGGGTTGGCAATTTTGAAAGCTAAACGAGCCAGATCAGCCGATAAAGCGAGGAAAGAACTACACGCTATCTTTAATAACATTGGCTTCAAGATAACAGCAGAGGTGAACTATCATGTTGTCAACTTCCTAGATCTCACATTGGACTTGAAAAACGAAACATTTTCACCTTTTAGGAAACCAAACAATGACCCACTCTACGTCGACAATAGATCTAACCACCCACCTTCTATCATTAACCATATCCCTTCCTCAATCAACAAACGCATCTCCTCACTTTCTTCCGATCAAGCATCCTTTGATTCTGCTGCACCATTTTACGAAGATGCGCTTAAGCGCAGCAACTACGATGTACCTCTGCAATACTCGGCCTGTGATAATTCCTCCAGTTTGCCATCTACCAACCGAAGACGTCATAGAAACATCATTTGGTTTAATCCTCCCTTCAGTAAAACTGTTCGCACTAACGTTGGTCGAAATTTCCTACAATTGATTGATAAACATTTCCCTTCTACTAACCCGCTTCATAAGGTCTTTAACCGCAACACAGTCAAAGTTAGCTACTCCTACATGGAGAATGTCAAAACCATTATATCCCGACATAACCATCGCCTGTTAAAGAGAAACCCTACCCAAAAACCTGTCCAATGCAACTGTAATAAACCAGATGAATGCCCACTAGACGGGAAGTGCAAAGTAGACAACATCGTCTATAAAGCCACAGTGACAACAACTGATAACGGAAATACAAAAGAATATATTGGAATGACGGCCAACCCATTGAAGGAAAGATACGCGAAACACAAAACGTCATTCAACCTCTACAACCACTCGTCTGATACAAAGCTTTCCAAGTATATTTGGAGTCTGAAGCAAAGTAGAAGAAATTATAGCATCAAGTGGTCCATCTTGAAAAGAGCTGCTGCGTATACGCCTGGTGGAAAGCGATGTGGCCTCTGTTTGGAAGAGAAGTTATGCATCCTGAAAGCGAAAGGGAACAATTCACTGAACACGCGATCAGAGTTTTATGCGAAGTGCTGTCATAAGGAAAAATTTAGCGCGTGCAAATTCAAACCAATGACGCAAGACAAGCCTACGCGTCAGAGACCGACCGTTGATGCTGACGAATCAAACACAAACTGAATTAATTGCCTGAAGATCGTCTTGAATAAGGCGTGAAACTTGAGTAGCAATAATTAATTTTAAGATATAAATATATATATATATATATATATATATATATATATATATATATATATATATAACTACAGACGGTACCGTTTCGGCCTTTTGGGCCTCATCAGTGTAGTGCTGATGAGCAGGATGAAAATATATATATACATATATATATATATACCGGGTGGCCCAAAAAAAAGTACTCCTGTTTGATTCGTAATAACATCTAAACAAGTATAGCTTTTAAAGAGAAATAACTTGCATCAAATAGAGGAAGGACTAACTTAGACTTTGATATATTACAGTTGTATTTCACTTAAAAATTCACGGAGATATTAATCTTTAAATTCGGGAGGATATTTCTGGATGTGTCTGAAATATGCAAAAATCGGCGTATCAAATATTAATCAAGATTTGCCCGACTGAAACATGCACTATTACCAGTAAATAAATGACACTTGACAAATTGTTTATTATGAAACAAAGTATTATTATATCTACAAAATACAAGCAAGATTCATTCGTCCGAAATTCGCGTGTGTTCCTAGCACGAATACGTTTCCTTATTTCATGAGACCACTGCATCGCGAAGGATCGTCATTGGATCGTTCGTAGTTCTGAATTAGGGCATGCTGTCACAACGGAATTGTGAAGCTCTTCTAACTTCTGCAACGTTCTGAAATCTTGTTAAGAACACCCAAACTCTTTTGCCGTTTCTTAATCTTGGCAAGTTCATGGAGTAAACTGAGAATTATATGAAACACAATCAAACCATACAACTCCATAAGACATAACAATTAAGCAACTCCCCAGAGACATGCAACATTTTTGGAACAAAACGTAACAAAATAGTAGCGTTGATACGGTGATGTGTATTTGCAAAAAGCAATATTATTTCCTTCAATAAAGAATATTCATCCTGCTCTAACCGAGAAATAATCTACTCAGTCTGTTTGAACCCATTAAAAACATAAAAAAATTAGGCTATTTAAGAATACGAAAAATTTAAACGCCTGCCTTCCATGGTCAGTCTTTCATGTACATTTAAGTTTGCAAAGACCTAATATTAAATACTTGCATAATTTCGAACGTTCATATTTCAGGAAACAATGAGCTAAGACTTATATGTAAGATGTCTAAATCTACGCCATATCCCTTACAAACCTTAACGATAATTCGCTGAAATACAAGTTAGCCTAATATGTCATTAAGCAAACAAACGCTGGAGTTAATATTTGATATGCCGATTTTCGCTAATTTTAGACACATTCCAAAATATGCTCCCCATTTTTAATATTAATATATCCGTGAATTTTTAAGTTAAATACAACTGTAATATGTCAAAATCTAAGTTAGTCCTTCCTCTATTTAATGCAAGTTATTTCTCTTTAAAAACTTTACTTGTTTAGAAGTTATTACGAATCAAACAGGAGTACTTTTTTTTGGGCCACCCGGTATATTAAAATTTATTTCAATATTAAAATTATAGTTAAAATAGGCTGATAATATAAGGAACTCACGTTTACACAAGTTGAAATATATCATCGAAAGAGATTGAAACAGTTTATTGGCCTCTTGGGAAGTAATTCCTTCTCTTTCTGCTTTCAGCAAACATTCTTTTCGGCCTCTGTTAGGGAAAATATTTATCTGTCAGATCATAAAATGTGAATATAATAATAATACAGTATGTAAAAGTAAAATCTTGATTGCAAACGTTGCTAAGTTGCTTCAATCACCTCTGCCTTTTCTCGACTTCACTCGCTTTTGCAGGCAATGGAAGTCCATCAAATACAATATAAGGAGTTACTCCTGCTCTTCTAACCACTGACAAAAACTCACAAATGCTTTTCGAAAATATCAGCCAACCTGGAACATAGAAACACCGTGACTATGTCTATGGTACAACTTGTTACACCGTGACTATGGTACAACTTGTTACAACTAGTTGTAACAAGTTGTACCATAGTCACGGTGTAACAAGTTGTACTTGTTCCAACAGACCTGTCGCGCGTTGTTTTTGTCAAGTCTGCAGCAAGCTTGTTATCTAACCTACGACAAACCTGTCCACAACAAACAATTTTTGTCCTGTCACAACAAGTTTCAACAAGCCTGTTGTTGGGAAACAAATCGAAATTGTGAGTAAAGAGAAATCCGGCTTCACTTTCTCATTCAATCATTGTCATTAGTGGCAACACGGTGGGCAAAAAAGACAGCAAATTTGGCCACGTACATATAACTTTCTGTCGTTAGTTTGGAATATCACGAAACTCCCTCACAGGATAGAACTTAAAGGTGCTCTACAGTCCGTATGTAAACAAAGCCTTTGTTTACATTTTTGTGTCCAAAATATTGAGCTTTATTCGACAACTATTTATATTTTCAAGCTTCTAGAGTATAATAAATGATCAAGAAACAATAATCAGGCTTTTCAAGAACCCTGTTTGTATCATAAAAAGTGGGCTCCTTTGTGCACATGCGCAGATCGGACTGTAGATCACCTTTAACATTCCTAAAATCGTATGTTTTTTGTTTTTCGATTTTGTTACATTTTGGCGGGAAAATGACGTGCCAACTTTGGCGCCAAAAAATTAAACACGATCTAAGAACATGCTAGCAACTTTCTTGAAGAGATTGTTCTATAAGGATCTCAAAACTGTAAAAACATTAAAAATACAACAAGGCAGCGCGAAGATATGGCGATTCAAAGTGAGAAAAAAATCTATTTTTTGTAACAAAATGGCTGATTTTTCAGTAAAAATAGAACTTTAAATTTACGTGGTGTTTCCACAAACAAAACTATTAAACTTGTTGATATTATCAGACTTGTTTTGTTCCAACAAGTCCGATACAGTCATGATATAGCAGCATTGTTACAACCTTGTGTCGTCAACCTTGTAACATTTAGTTATTCGAGTCGAATATGAGCTGATAGCCGATGAGGCGCGTAGCGCCGAATCGGCTATCGCTCATATTCGACGAGAGTGAGTGGAATAACTGTTTTATTATATACACAAGGTCTGAATTCACAGACTTAGCTTTTCGGATATTTTCAATATTTTTCTATTTTGTTTATGTTTTTATCTTCGTTCTTTCGACCACCCAGGGTATCTTTCGACCGATTAGTTTTTCAAAAATATATATTTTTAACCATTTTAAATTTTAAAAAATTATTTGCTAACCTGAAAACAATTTGTGGGAGTTCTTTCATTGTGTTTTTAATCCTGTGAAGGCTATAAAAAGCGACAACTTTCAGTTTTCTCGTTTGCAAAACATCGTAAATTCAGTTTGGCCGCCATTTTGTTTTTCTCTGCTAGCAGGATATGAGCTAATATCCTGCTAGTAGAGAACCAATCAGATTGCAGAATACCTCATATCCAGACCTTGTGTATATAATAATCTTGTTTATCATGACTGTATCAAACTTGTTAGAACAACCTTGTAACAAGTCTGATCATGCCATCAAGCTTGTTCCAAGTTGTTAACAGCTTGTTCCAAACTTGTTACAACAACTAGGAACAAGCAGTGCGAAGACAACTTGTCAACAGCTTGTGAACAGATTTGTAACAACTTGTTTGCAGACCTGTCACAACTTGCGTGTTTTTATACGTGTGTACAACAGAACCGTTTTGATTTTTGAAGAAACTGTGGCAATGAGAACACAAGACCTAGAGCTTAAGAAATGAAAAATACATGAACAACCGAGTGTTCATTGTTGATATGAATATATATGAAATTCGTTATATACAATTTCTTTCCAATTTCAAGTGAAATCTGCGAGAGAGGAAGACGCCTTATTGAAGCTTTGTGTTATTGTATGTACTATTTTGAAGAAAAATATGCAAGTAGGTTGTCATATTTCAGTCGTACTTAAAGACCAATTAATTTTGAAAATTGTTTATGGTAAGAACCTTTCTTTAATTTGTCGTATTTAAATTTTCGGCTGTTTTGCTCAAAAATTATCTCGTAAGTTTGTTTATAAGTGTTTTATATATGAAAGTCTGGCTATTTCACGAAGCACTACAACCGAAATATGGCAACCTGTTTGATCGTTTTTTTGTTCAAAATAGTGGATACACAAACTTCATAAGGCGCTTTTCTCGGTTTGCAACAGGTCTGTCGCAAGTTGTTGAAAACAGCATTGCTGCAGCTCTGTGTCAACAACTTGCGACAGGCCTTTTGAAAACTGCATTGCTGCAGCACTGTCACAACAACTTGCGACAGGCCTGTTGAAAACAGCATGCGCAGCTCTGTCACAACAGCTTGTAACAGACCTGTTGACAGGCCGTTGCGGACCTGTCAGAACCGACGGGTACAAGGCGAGTGAACGCATCCAGATATCGTCTTGTTGACAACAGGTATTAACAGATCTGTTGCAGATCTGTTCCGACTTGCGCGAAATTGGCTGTGTAGTAATTGCAGTTATTAATATAATTGTAAAGAATATAATTTGCATGAATATAATTGTAAAGACAGTTCCTACAAATAACAAAAATCTAGAAAAATCTTTACCTTGCTAACCCTTGCGCATACCTTTTCTTCCGCCCGCGCTTGAAACACAGAGACGACTGGGGACGAGTCAGTGTCCGTACTGTTGCGTTTGATGTGGAAAGTATCCTTAAAACTGTATTCTATATGCACAACGATAAAGCAACGATAAAAATGTTATGGAGGAAGAAAACAAAATTGTCAATAATGGTGACATTTTTCTTAGCTTTCCTATTTGTCGTTTCCTATAAGTATAACTACTATATTCTAACGGAGCAACAAGCGTTTGTATAGACACTGAAACAAACGACGTTGTCACACAAATCCTGAAAGAAAGTATCAAATGGTCAGAAATCAAGCGAAGATGAAGACTAAAAAATGCCACAATTCACGAAAGATGGATAGTCGTGACTTCAGTGTCGATGCCAACCGAGCAAGTGAAAGGATTGTCCACAATTAAAGGATGGAAGCTTGTTGTCGTCGCGGATCTAAAGACGCCAGATAATTGGAAGTATGTCAGTATAGTATATAGACACGAGTCGTATGGCGAAAGTCGGAAAAACAGCATCTTGAGAAATTGAAGATATGGACTGAAACAATTTTGTTACGACACAAGTTACCGATGAGAATTGCAAGGTGTATAACATGCTTCGCAATCATCAAGCGTCGCAACATTTTTGTTGCACGGAGTAGAATCAATGTTGCATCAAATGTGTTGCGTGATGTAACATAGCTTGCAATGTAATACTGAAATTTCAAATTGTTTTTCTCGACATTGCGTGCCACGTTGCATGGTGGCAATGCCGATACTGTGATTGAAATATTTGCATTAATTCAATTTTCACTCACGAGTCATTGGCAAACCATTCGTATTTCGGCATTTGCAGACACAATTTTTAGCGAAGAATTTAATGTCGCCGTAGATTCGTATAGTGGAATCGTAGTATAAATATGTGTCACGATTTCACGTAGTCATTACTGCTAGAAATTTGGTGGAAATTCTCTCACCAAATAGGTAATCACCAGTGTCGTAGCCAGAACGATAATTGGAGGGGCACATATTCATAGATTCGTGTCAGTCTGCTTTACTAATTTCTTTTGAAATCAATTGTTTTTATGGTATGTGAACACGAATATATGAACTATATGTGCCCCCCCCCCCCCAATTATCATTCTGGCTACGGCACTTGGTCACTAATCACCCGGGAAGGAGTGCAATTAATTCAATTTTCCTTGTCCAAAAGCAACCGAACTTAACAGGAACGCGACAGCCAAATCAACCTCAGACCCAGGGTCTTTCTTATGGAAAGACCCTGGCGAACGCTGGTCACGTGTCTCCCATAATATGGGAGATGGAAATTTTGTCTTACTATGGAGGGGAGGCTTCGTACAATATTCCCAGGTGAGCGTAAACAGAGTTATTTACATTGTATATCTAAAGCCAACGATCTAATTTATTGAAAAGTTTACAATTTCCATCTCCCATATTATGGGAGACACGTGACCAGCGTTCGCCAGGGTCTTTCCCAGGGACGCCGGAACGATAATAGGGCAAAGGGGGGCGGACGCACACCAAGGGCACCTTTACTGAAAATGTTTTTTTCCACTGCAAAATTTTGGGCGACCCCCCCCCCCGTCGCCAAAAAAATTTCGGTCAGTGTACCATTTTAGGGGTCAAAAATTTTTTCCGGACATACAAAAATTTTCCGTGAAGCCAAAATTTTTTCTGCATATCTTAAATTTTCGCCATTTCTTCAAAATATTTTTCTAAATTCCAAAAATTTCCCAAAATTTTTATAAATATAAACTATAAATTACCTGAATCTCGTGATTTTCCTACAAAAAGCATCGTTGGAAATGTGATTTATCACGTATTATTTTACAACTAAAAGGGCACTTCTGCCCCCCCTGCCCCCCCCCCTAGCAAAAGGCAAGGGGGGCAGCCGCCCCCCCTGCCCCCCCAGTTCCGGCGTCCCTGGTCTTTCCATAAGAAAGACCCTGGATACGAGGTTGCAGCCAAATAGTTGCAGCGGATATCGCAGCTTGAAACGTGGCGTTGACGTTGTATACTGACAATTAAGACGTGGCTGTAATCTGTATTCTGCCGTTGACGTTGTATTTACTCAGAGCACAGATTGATAGAAGTAGGCGCTCAGAGGCAGAGCAACACCGACGGTGGCCGTCTAAAACGTATATGTGGCCTGTGGGATTTTAGTTGTAAATTTCTGCCCATTTTCATGCATTAATATATTATTAATAGGTGTCCTCGTTGACGTTGCACTTTTGTCCTGCTTGTTGTCCTGCTACCGAAAATACCGGTATTGTCTATTGAAACCAAAAATATCGCCCAGGGCCCTATCTCGGTACGTTTCAGTCATAATAATCTATTTATATACCGTCTCAAATTTACACACCATGTATATGGCGAAATCATCACTATTTTGTTTTAGTTAAATGCAAAGTACCCAAACTGCTAAAGTGTAGACATTTCATGTTAAAACAGTGACAACAGACAACAGCTTCGAAACAGTGCTTCGAAATATCAT
>CACRXK020014715.1:0-12841 GCA_902702795.2 Paramuricea clavata
CTACTAGTACTTGAAAAAATCCTTAAATTGTTATTACAACCGACTTAAAGGGGCAATGTCACCGATTTTTGAGGAATTCTGACTCACTCAAAACTTGTACAAAACTGAGAAAGAATGGCTGTAATTACAAAATAAAGCAATAACAAACACAAAAAGCGTATTACTCTTATGTCATACATAAATCCATTTACGATGTTTATTTTCAGAATTACAGTTCACACTGTAAATAAAATGCATTTTTAGTCAAATATGGGTGACATTGCCTCTTTAATTTCGCAAATAATTGTCAGTATAATAGAAATTATTAAATTATAATTTATTATTATTATTTATTATTATTATTATTATTTTCCATCCGCGTTTTATCCCCCATCCGCATTTTCCCATCCGCGTTTTATCCCCAATCCGCATTTTCCCATCCGCGTTTTATCCCCCATCCGCATTTTCCCATCCGCGTTTTATCCCCCATCCGCATTTTCTCATCCGTATTTTCTCATCCGCATCCGTATCCGCCATCCGCATCCGTATCCGCCATCCGCATCCGCATCCGCCCTTTATCCCTACCCTATTTTTGCATAAAAAAACGCGGACACGTTGCACCGCTGAGTGGCCCTTCTGTTACTGATCTTTATTCTGTGACAAAACTACGCGAAATCAGTGCTTCCACTCTGAAAAACCAAAAAATCCTTTTTTTCTCCTTATTTTGACCGAAATTTCCTTCAAAAAATTGTGAAATTTCCTTCAAATTTCCTTTATAAAATTACTGTACGTTGAATATTCTCCAAAATGAACCTCAAAATAGCCTTTTCTCAACATAACAATCATCTGGATGTATCATTACTCTAAAGTGAGATAACCAGGGGGATAACGTCGGCGCGGCTGTAAAAGTGGGGGGGGGGGGCACACTTAGTGCCCGCCGAAGGGGGGTGATGGCAGGTGACATTCTGGGGGACCCGGGAGCATGCTCTCCGGGAAAATTTTAAACTAGGGTCTCTGAAATGCCATTTCCTGCACTTTAGAAGGAGATTTACAGAGTTCCAAAGGTAACAAAATGTTATAAAATTTCTCAAGTTGTTTTGTCAACCAATTTTGGCGAAATTTTGCTTTTTCCTTCAAATTTCCTTCGTTCTTCTAGAATTTCCTTCACATTTCCCTCAAAATTTGTTTCCTTCAAATTTCCTTCATTTTGCAAAAATTTCCTTTCAAAAGGAAATTTCCTTCGAAGTGGAAGCGCTGCGCGAAATGCCGAAATTCAAGCCGCTCTTCTCGGAAACACTCGTGATTCCCAGAATCCATCACTAGACTCCATTCCATGACGTCATTTTCGGAAGATGTCATGTCTACTCTAAACCCCTATTAAAGTGGCACTCGCGTCAAAATTTTTATTTTCTTATTTCCTTAAAATGCTGTTAAAACTGTATAGTAACTTGTTTTGAAGATTTTTGTTCCCATGCTTAATTCTCGAGATATTTCATTTTGTTTGTAACCATGTGACGTCAATGACTCAGTTACATAGATAATGAGACATCAGTAATTGTTGTGTATCTTTGCTGTTTTTGATGGATTTGTTTAAAAAAAACAGTGTGCTTAATGATGTAGGTTAAATTAAGAAACGCACCGCATCTTTGAAAAGATTTGATAAAAAATAGCAAAGATACACAACAATTACTGGTATCTAATTGAGTCATGACGTCACATGGTTACAAACAAGATAAAATATCTCACGAACTAAGCATGGGAAGACAAATCTTCAAAACAAGTTACTATCCATGGTTACTATACAGTTTTAAGAGCATTTTAAGAAAATAAAAATTTTGACGCGAGTGCCACTTTAAACCCTAACAGCAACAACCGCAACCCTAACCAAATTAATAAAAAAAAACAAAAACAAGTTTAGAAATCGATCAAATAACGTGACGCCAGTTGGTAATGGCAGACGTAAACGTTGGCTATAAAAGTAACGAGTTATCGTTTCATTTTAGGCCAAAATGTAACTCCTTACAGTTACCTTATTTTTAAAGGTAACTAGTTACCGTTACAGTTACTCAAAAAGTAACGATTACTTGTAATTTCGTTACTTGTAACGAAGTTACTTACAGCACTAACAGTTAGTGCAGGCTAAAATGATATACTCGGCAAATTTTCTTTTCTTTCCCCGGCAGATCCTCCGAGGAAAAATTGGTATGTACTTTTCACTTTCGCCCCACACAAAATACATACTAATATTTTGTTGAAGGATTTTGAAAAGGGAAATTCCCAGTGTAAATTTTATACATTCATTTAAACCGAACAGCTGCGAAAAATAGAATAGTTGAAAACTCCCAGTACCTCATGGTCTGCATGTAATTCATATTCACCAAATGCCAATATATTTATTCTTAAAATGTTACATTTTCTTATAACATATGTTACAAAAAACATCAAATTATCAAGAGCTGAATTTCAACTGCAAATGTTATATATTTCTTTAACAGAAACACCTCGCATAATTTCATATAAACATTGTGTTATTAACTTACCGCACAATTATTTACAATATTTTAAATACTGTATAATATTTAAGTATTCCTAACCTATTCAACGTCGTATTCGACCAATAGAGACCTTACGATTTTAGAACGGCAACGCGATGGCGCGACGGCCAAAACAAACTCCTTCAAATAAATGGTGTAAAGATAGTTCGTCGTATATTATCAATCGTATGAATTTAATACATTTTTAGAAGTTTAAGACATGGGTTTTATGGTTGTGAAGAGTTCTGATAAACCCAGTTCGAAGTTGCACTTGTCAGTGTCTTGGAATGCAGCCGTTGTATCAAGACGTGAAAATATGTAATTTGGCGTTGTAAACAGAGCGAGGACAATGTCTAAATTATTCATATATTGTAATTACTCAATTCTTTTCAATGATCTATTGTATTGGTAGCCGTCGCCGTCGCGTTGCCGTTCCAAAATCGTAAGGTCCCTAATAGACAGTAAAATCATACGGTACTCTGGTTCCAGAGGTTTTATTTGGTAGAAGAATGTCTAACAAATTTCACGTTAACAGGTTTTTGAAATGAAAACGTGTTGAAAATAAGCCATGTTGAAAACAAGCAGAACGAACACAACTTGATGTCTGCTTGCTGTAACAAACTTGTAACAAGTCCTTTGCAACAACTTTGTAACAAAATAACATTCTCCGCGTGGCGAGGAAAATAAACTTCTGGAACCAGAGTACATCAAAGGAATATGGCCTATGTGCATTATAACCCGCTCGCAGGCTATTACCATAGACATGAAGTTCTGCTGGACTCGGGCTTGCGCAACCTCGTTCCCAGGGCTTTTCCCTTTTTGTCATTGGGAAGGCGGGAAAAGGCCCTGGCACCGGCCGGTCACATGACTTTCAACACCCAGATATACTGGGTGTAATAAATTATAATAATAATAAATTAGAAAATCCAAGATGGCCGCCAACGTAAGAGTGTCCACAAAATTTAAGTGCTTAGAGCGGCTTAAAAATGCGTTTAGTCTTTGAAATTTTTCCTTCTTTTTGCTACCGACGTACTCGAAATCAGATTCTTCAGCTTTTATTACATGGGAACTATGTAGTTGCTGTTCTTCCAACTGGGTTTGGTAAATATCGTTCGTTCGCTAAACAAAATTAACAGCCAAAATATAATAGTATTACGACAGATGTTCTCCAGCTGGACAGGCTTGCCTAAGAGGACACGGAAAGTGTTTTGAACTGGGGATGTTAAAGTTGGTTTTACCCTTCCAAAGACTCTGCTGTGCGATGATTGGAGCGAGTTTATGAGGAATATTTTATACAGTGATTCACAGAAATGTTTTTGCATATACTGTATATGTTATTGATCTATTGTTGAATGTCACTTATATTATAAAGTGCCAATGGTTGGAATTCATTGATATTTTAAACATAGATGAAGTGTTATATGCTCTTTCCTTGTTTACGTTTTCCTTGCAGCCAAATGTTGTTGAAGCTGGCAAGCTGCAAAACTGACATATGAGTGATATGACCCAAATATTGGATATGCATCTTAGTTTGCTTCCAGTAAAATGTAAACAAGACCTTAAGAATTCTATACGAGATAAGAAATATTACGTTTAAAATCATGACTGGCAAATTAGCATGTGCGAATTGATGCTTCCTAATAATAGTATGTACTCCAGTAAAGCTTGCTTGCTTCAATTCTTGCTGTTACCATCTGCACATTATCAGGGTGGAGAGTTGATTTGAATTTTTTGTCCCAGGGGATAAAGGTAGGAAATAGATTTTCCATCACAAAAGGGGCATGCAAGGTGCCCAACCAGTTAGAAGATGGCATGTACTTTAAGTGACCATTATACCCTAGGGTGGGGTGGGAGATTCGTATGTCAAAATGTCATGGGACCCCTTTTTAATCTCTTAATTTAATAATGGGACCCCTCTATATAACATGATGCAATTCTAATCTTCATTCATGTGAATGCCTGACTATGAAGAAAATACATTTTGCAACACAGGGATGGATCCAGCATGATCTGGTGGGGTGGGGGGTGCTCTGCCAGCTCTGGTGCCGAGTTGTGTCGGTCGTGTGTGCCTCCTGCCCATCAACTTGCTTCACTACTGCAAAGTCTTGTTTTACTACTGTATTTGAATTGTAATTGTTGTTCACAGCTCGCTTATCATCATGTTATTACTCAAATTACTGTATCTCATTTTGCCTGTAATAATTTTTTTGCTTTATCATGAAAAATAGCACCCCCTGCACCTCCTCTGGCCAGGGCTAGGGGAGTGCACAGCCCCCCCCCCCCCCCAAGTAAATCCATCCATGTTGCAACATACACTACAAGAGCTAGAATGATTGCTTCCTTTGGATGATTTGTCTTAGAATTATATTACCTATATTACAACAATTCTTCCTATTCTGAAACCAGTTGCTATTCTGTTTTTTACAACACTCACCCACCCCCACCCCAAAAAAAAATAAGACTCAACAAATCAAGGACCCCCTCCCCCTTGCCAGCAAAATAGATTAAATTTGATGGTAATTGTTCTGAGAATATATTAACTCATTGAGTGGCAGCATTCTGTCTAGACTTGCCACAAATCGACCTCGAACGAAACACAAGCAGCGAGTGTGAGCCGACGTTTCGTTCGAGGTCAACTTGTTGCAAGTCTACATTCTGCCCTTGAGTAAAATTGTCTGCCACCAGACGGAGTAATATACTAAAGTAAGGACATTGCCACTATAAAGGTTTAAACAAATTTTTAAAAAATTTGCAATGGTCTATATTCAAAAAACTCATTTTGTCAATTTTAATTGACTTTAATTAAATTAATATAACTACTTATACTTATAGCTACCTTGCCCCAGTCACTTCAAGTGAATTCTACGGGAGGAGGGGGACATTGAAAATCCCTTGGTTTACTTGGTAAAAGCAAGAATTGAACCATGCATTACATGTATATGGAGAGCAGTTTAAATATATTTTATCATGCAAATACCTTGATAATTGTTCTTAAATGTCTTTGGCTTAGAATGGGTACACCCTCCAAAGGTGTTTATTTACAGGGTCCAAGGGTGTTTATTTACAGGGTCCAAAGGTGTAAATATACACTGTCCAAGGTGTATAAACAACAAAAACAATGTATATAATTAATTTTTATTAAATAAAATGTAGAATATTTTACAAATTGCATTACCATCCCAAAGTGTACATAATTTATCAATATAATTAGGACTTAGAAGCTGTTCACATGAGTTTGACTCTGACCCAGCACCCTTGGCTTAGCTCCCCTTGCCCGATCACAAGTAGAAAACCTCCAACCGCTTTCTGACAAATCAGTCCAGATCTGCCCAAGAGGCAGGATTTTCTGGAATATTATTAGCAGTGAAATTGTTGCATATTTTCAAGCATGCATTGTAACCTGATTTTAAAGCCTGTTTGAACATCAGACATTGTGGCAATGGCAAGATGGTCCAGCCAAATGAACACAATCTTAAAATATCATAAAAACAATGCAATTTAAGGCCAGACAGCCCAACTCCTGCGAACAGCCCTTTATTACACATTCGAAGCATCTCTTGAGGCATCAAAGTACTGTACATGCAGGCACATGGAATTACATACGAGTATGTGACATAAGCCCACCATATATTGCACAACTTTTTCTGCAACAATGCAAATACAACAAATGCAAATACAATCAAGCTGGAAACGGACTTTATCAGTATTTTGATATATACATTATGGCTCATGTCTAAAGACACCTGCACTTTCATATTGAAATTGTTCTAATATCATCCAAACAAAACACATCAGAAAACTATAACATCAGCCAAATGAGCAAGTTACTGTTTTAACACAATTTATGGTAAAATGAAGCAACATGTAATAGTATCTGAAACAAAACCAAATCACATATTATTCAAAAGTTGTAAACACTGTTGCATACATGATATAATAATAATAATAATAATAATAATATTTATTCAGGAAGCTCCACTCACCGAAGTGTTTTTCAGGGAGGTCCTGTAATATATATCTATGTTATACATGGCATTCGTAAACTATGCGTCTATGCTTATCTAAAAACTATAAAATATTTACAAGTGGATTATATATAATTATACTTCATAGTTAGAAAAAACTCAACTTAATTAGGTGGATTGTCCAACTTAATTAGATAAATTGTTTTAGTTTGGATTTAAGGAGATTAAGATTAGTAGATTGTTAAGGTTAAAATCAAAGTCGACTAGATGGTTAAGACATTTAAAGACGGAGATACAACGGTGGTATTTTCGACGAAGGTAAAGGGGTTTCCACTCTAGAGTTTCAAGGGATTCGGTAGCGGAAGAATGGCGAGGAAGATCAAGGATAAGTCTCGCAGCGTTATGTTGCAGAACTTGAAGGTGGTTCATTAGAGTGGAGTTGTTTTTATCTCCCCACATGATATCACTGTAGTCCAATAGAGGGAGGACTAGGCTGTTGTAAAGGGTGAGTCTGGCTTCAATAGGGAGTAAGAATTTTATGCGGCGAATGAGACCAAGGTGTTGATTAAACTTCTTGCTGATGTTGTCCATATGATCTGACCAGGTTAAGTTTTGATGAATTGTAACTCCTAAGTATTTGAAGTATTAACAAAATATAACAAAAATATCGTCGCATTTCTAGTGGTAACTAACTATAAATTAGGCCAATTTAAACTCGACTATGAATAACATCAAAAACTAAAGGTTATGTTTCAGTTTATAAACCCAGACTTTAGTTTTATAAATATAAACATTATATATAACGCTATACGAAGCCAAATATGAAGGTACATTTTGCCCTAAATACTCAGTCAGAGCCTCAGATGTATGTTCTAGTAGACAATGAACATTCTCTCACAGTTTAAAACAAACAATAATACTAACCTTCGACAAATTCTGTATAAATCTTATCGAATTTAACCATTTTGCCACAGATTTTGCCAAAAATATTTCTTAGACGGACAAAGTAGTAATAATGGGCACTCCTGGCATGAAATGTTAATTTATCCCAAAGTTTGAATAAATTAATCCAAGATTGCATTATTTGCATAAAAATGTACTTGTCATTGACCAATCAGAATACATAGAAGACCGGCCGGTGCCAGGGCCTTTTCCCGCCTTCCCAATGACAAAAAGGGAAAAGCCCTGGCAACAAGGTAGGTTAATTATGTCAGCCACGGTGGTAACCAAGATATCAGCGTTTTCTTTAAGTATCCAGTTTGGAATTCCGTCTGGTCCACCAGCTTTACTTTGATTCAGTGCGGTCAATATTTTAAAGACGAAAATTCGGAAACACAAAATCCGTCTGACCTCCCATCCGAATCGGCTTGCCGGTTGCTGGGCAACAACGGAATGAAATCTGACATAGGCCTAAGGAACGCTTGATTGATTTCATTGGCCAGTTTGTCTAGGCTGGGGGAGCTTGAGTCTGAGTTCTGTTCAATATTACTCAACATGGCGACAGTATCTTCACGCCTACTGACCTGTTCGGACATACCACACAATCTCTTGATTTCTTTCCACCAAATTGCAGGAGCTCAGCTTCTTAATTGTTTACCTTTGCATCATAGTATTTAGCGCGTAGCCTTTTTCTTTCACGATTTACTTGATTTCTTAAACTACGGAATATTATAAGGTCTCCTTAGAGTAAAGGATTTTTGACGACTATGGATTAGGTTTTTTAAAGAAGGGGACATCCAAGTTGGTTCGTTCGTTATGATGATCTTTTTCTTAATTGGTGCGATTGCGTCCAAACCAGTATTGATGATCAGTTCTAGAGTTTTGACTTTGTCGTTACACAAGATTTGGTTTTTAACTAGCTCTTCAACATTCACTTCTTCAAGGTACTGCCTCAATGCTAGACGTTTCGTGGGCCTCAGATCTCTAGATTTTGTATGAAAACTCACTCTTGGGATGTGCGAACGAACCTGGGGTTGTACCATTATTTGAAACGTATGTCGTCCCTACCGATAAATCATTTGAAATTAATAGATTTTCATCAATTAATGTCAAAAACGTAATTTCGAAAATTAATACTTCTAAGGCAACTGGACATGATCGAATATCGTCGAAACTTTTAAAGGATAGTGCCGACATTATAGCTGAGTCGCTTACCGTTATTTTTAATAAGTCGATAGAAACCGGCATTTTTCCTTACGATTTAAAGGTGGCGTGCATATCCCCCATATATAAGGGAGAAAGTAAGACAGAATGTAGCAACTACAGACCAATATCTGTCATATCTGTAGTTGCTAAAGTATTTGAAAAACTAGTTTCAGGACAACTCATGGAATATCTAGAAACCTATCAGTTGCTGTCAGAGTGTCAAGCTGGTTTTAGGAAAAGAAGTTCGACTGTAACTTCTCTCCTTACTAATACGAACCAGTGGTATATAAATATGGACAAAGGACTTTTAAATGGCATTATATTTCTTGATTTAAAAAAGGCCTTTGATTGTGTGGACCATGCTATTTTGATAGAAAAATTAAAAAAGTTTGGCTGTGTTGGTAATACTTTAAATTGGTTCAAATCATATTTTACGAATAGAAAACAGATGTGTAAAGTTAAACCAAACGACATCAAAATGTCGAACAGTTTCTTGCGGAGTACCACAAGGCTCTAATCTTGGGCCAATATTATTTCTGCTATACGTAAATGATTTGTCAAATTGTTTAAAATCAACAACAGCCAGCATGTTTGCAGATGACACTAATCTGACAGCGAGTGGTAGCACATCAACTGAGTTGTATAATAAATTAAATAATGATTTAGAAAATATACATCAATGGTTGTTGGCTAACAAATTAACACTTAATAAGAGTAAAACTGAATACATGATTGTTGGCTCCAGACAGAGACTAGGCAAAATAGACGATGAAGCTGAAATTAAATTGGGAGATAATAAAATAAAAAAAGTTTCAGAAACAAAAACTTTAGGTGTTATTGTCGATGACCAACTTAAATGGAATTCACATATAAATACGGTTGCCACCAAAGTATCAAAAGGCATAGGAATGATTCGACGAATGAAAGCTTTCGTACCCCAATCAACCCTTATTTCTGTATACAATTCGATTATCTTGTCCCACTTTGACTATTGCAGCCTTGTTTGGGATAGAGGAAATGCATATTCGCTCGAAAAACTCCAAAAACTGCGAAACAGGGCTGCAAGAGTCATAACTGGTAAATCATATGATGTCAGATCTAAGGATATATTAGAAGAATTAAGCTGGCAGCCATTGATGGAAAGATGGGGTAATAATAAGGCGATATTTATGCATAAAGTTACGAATGGTGAATACTTAGAAAATATATCTAGCTTGTTTGTCGTTAAAAATAATGACAATTATAATTTACGAAATAATAATATCGATTATAAAATAGAAAAGCCCAAAACAAACTTTTTAAAAAAAGTATCAGCTATTCAGGTGTAAAAATTTGGAATGAATTACCAGTAGAACTGAAAAGCAATTCTTGTCTTTAAACGCATTTAAAACCTTGCTTCGGGACAGACCTCAACATAATACTTGTGTAATATGTACTGTGTAATATGTAATGTGTAATGTGTAATGTGTAATTTGTAACTATATACTAATTGTAATTATTAACCTAACTTTTTTTGTAAATTTGTATTGTGCAACGGCCCCTTGGAAAACAGCTCTTATCTATGCTGAAGGGTTACCGTTGTTTTTAAAGAAGATTAAATAATAATAATAATAATAATAATAATAATAATAATAATAATAATAGTATCGTGATCCAACAACCAACAACGGTGGGATTATCCTTGGATTATCGCAAAACTTGTCTATGTCTGTCAATACAAAATCAAAAAACGAAAAGCGCACATCGCATTGCGGTTGACCATTGATGATTTTTACGATTTTTTATTCACATACTTTGAACCGAAATGGAAGTGTTCTTTTGGGTTTAATGACGCCAAAACTCGCGATTGAAAGCTTGCGTACTGTTTTTGACTACAAAAAAGAAGCCATTGATGTTGTCAGAGTATGCTTGCATCCTTACACGCACTGTAACAACAATTTAAAAACAGTTTAGAATCTTTTATTTACATATATTGGACAAAAAGAAAAGTGCGAATGCCACTATCGCTTTTTAAACTTCTCTTGCAGTTTAACGCTGCCAAACATCTCGATTTAAAGCTTGCGTACTTTTTTGACAACAACTGCTGAAAAGTCGCCATTGTTGTTGAGAGAGTATGCGCCTTTTTGTAGTCAAAAACAATACATGATTTTAAGCTTTGTTTAATCCTAGTTTAAACATGCAATAATTGCGTCTTTTTGTAGTCAAAAACAGTTTGCAAAGTTTCCATCGCAACTTCGTTAATCCCAAGAGAAGTCTAAAAAAGCAATTGTGGTATTCACACTTCAATTTTTGTTCAGAATAAATAAATAAAAAACCCTGAACTGCATTTAATTTAAACTACAGAGTTCCAAGTAAAGACAACAAAAATGGCTATCGTCTTGTAGTCGCGCATGTACTTTGATGAAAAAATATTGTTTTTATTATTATTATTATTATTATTATTATTATTATTATTATTATTATTATTATTACTATTATTATTATTATTATTATTATTACTTTATCGTTATCGTTACCGTTACCGTTACCGTTACCGTTACCGTCACCGTCACCGTTACCGTTACCGTTACCGTTACCGTTATCATTATCATTATCATCATCATTATCATTATCATTATTATTATTATTATTATTATTATTATTATTATTAAATATGCAAAAAAGAAAATAATTGCTACTTGTATTCGCACGTCTATTATATGTTCTGTAGACGAAACAAAGACTAGAACAACCCGGAACTTTTAAACTTTTAACTAAATTTCAAAAACTCATTAATAATTCATGAAGCAATTATCCAATCTTGAGTAAGAAATTAGTCACGTGCATACGTCTTTATACCAGCTAAAGAACACTTTAACAAAAGACCGTTGTTATGCAAACCTTATAAAGATTTTTATATAAAGATTTTATATAAAGATTTTTATATAAAGATTCTTCATATTCAGATTTGACTTATTATGCAAACGTTTTTGGAGCCATTTAAAAAACTCGCAGGTCGTGTTTTATTTGGTCTAAAGCCAATCGCGCTGCGCGCTCGTGGCTTTAAACCTAATAAAACACTCCTGCTTGTTTTTTAAATAGTACTTAAAAGATTTTCACCTGTATATATATTTTAGTTTTATATTCAATTCAAGTAGACATCGATAAGCTACCTTTTATTAAGTGAGGTTTATCAATGCATATATAGTATATCGTAAATATCTAATAAAAAGTTTCCATTATTATTATTATTATTATTATTATTATTATTATTATTATTATTATTATTATTATTATTATTATTATTATTATTATTATTATTATTATTATTATTATTATTATTATTATTATTATTATTATCATCATCATAGCAGCGAAGAAAGGCGAAGACTACTGTACGACCATGTCCTGGATACGAGCCAAGGTCTCCTTTGCCGGCATCTTGCGGTCAGCTCTACTTTGTCTCAGAGGGACTAGAGCACCCAGGAGGATGACAACGAACGTTCAAGAAACAGACTTCGAAGTAGACAATTCTCGTGCCAAAATTTAGGCTTATTATTATTATACACATATGTAGTTGTCATGTTAGTTCATATTACATTAAATATCTTTATCAACTCGTATTGTTGTCAGTACCATCTGCATTTTAATATGTATTTCTGCCATTTAAATAATGAAGAAATATTGTAGATATTCAGAGTGTTGTGGGTTTAGATGTTCTAAATGAAGAAAATAAATCCATTTTGATTCCCCTTTCCCATTATTATTATTATTATTATTATTATTATTATTATTATTATTATTATTATTATTATTATTATTATTATTATTATTATTATTATTATTATTATTATTATTGTCGTTGTCGTTGTCGTTGTCGTTGTCGTTGTCGTTGTCGTTGTCGTTGTCGTTGTCGTTGTCGTTGTCGGTAGTGGTAGTGGTAGTGGTAGTGGTAGTGGTAGTAGTAGTAGTAGTATTAGTAGTAGTAGTAGTAGTAGTATTAGTAGTAGTAGTAGTTGTGGTAGTGGTAGTGGTAGTAGTAGTAGTAGTAGTAGTAGTAGTAGTATTAGTATTAGTAGTAGTAGTAGTTGTAGTTGTAGTAGTTGTAGTAGTTGTAGTAGTGGTAGTGGTAGTGGTAGTAGTAGTAGTATTAGTAGTAGTAGTAGTAGTAGTAGTGGTAGTGGTAGTGGTAGTGGTAGTGGTAGTGGTAGTGGCAGTGGTAGTGGTAGTGGTAGTGGT
>CACRXK020014716.1:0-12839 GCA_902702795.2 Paramuricea clavata
CTCAAATTACACTTTTTGCAATTCAAACCAATACGTCCGCTCCTTGCCAACGAATTTTACTATTGCAAAGTGGAAGCATTGCAATTTAGATTTGTCCATCCTTCCCTTGGTAATTTAATATCCTGGGAGCCACGTGACCAGCCGGCACCAGGGTCTTTTCGCAGCTTCGGGCGTGCGATGGTAAGAGCCTGGGAACGAGGTTGGGGTATCAGTAGAGCCCGAACCTAACGGGTCGCAGAGAAGAAGTTCAAGATCAATAACGGCCACATCAGAATGTAGTGGAAACCAAAGGAGAAGTTCGAGGACAATCAAAGCACCGGCTAGATATAAAGATTATGACTGAAGATTGAACCAAACTTGACACAACACTTTATTAGTTACGTAGAACATTTTAAGTTAGCTATTTAATATTTTCATAATAGTGATTGACACTACAGTTATTTAAAGAAGGGGAGATGTTACGATATGAACTTCCTGTTTATTACTTCCGATATGCAAATATGTTAGGTCACACGATCAGACCCACTTGGCTGAACGAGGACACGGATTTACATATTGTTGTTTTAATTTTTGTGAGACACTTTTTTGGTTAGACCTAGTAGAGAAAGGGTGATGTATATATGAGATATAAAAAAACGATTTCAAACACTTTTGAGATAAGTAGTAGGTCCACCGATGAAACATAGCCGCGCGCCCGCGGTTATTGATGATCTTCAGACTTCGCTAATACTTTCTTTTTCCCATGTGTAAATAGCCGAGTGGAATTAGTATACCCTCGCCCTGGGATTACGCCCAGAAGGGCTCCGCACCGTTAGCTCAGGAATAATCATAATCCTACTGTATTAACTATTTACAATTTGTATTTTTATCCTGATGTGTGCAAGTTGGACACTTTAGAAAAGGAACGTCAGATAATTTCGTCAAAAAAATTTTAGTTTGAATTTTTTGGAAAAAAGTTCTTTGGACAATAAATATTAATCGTCTGTGTATTTCTAGAGACCAAAGGTTGTGGCTTTGTGTACTTTTGGAGGACAAGACAGTGACGATCTCAGTTTTGAAAAGGTGTGTGCTAATATTTCTTGTATAAACCAGCAAAATAGTTCAAAGATTAGTACTTTTAACCATACAACAATTAATTTCCGAAATATATACTGAAGCTAGGTTATTTTGCATTTTGTTTGCTTTGATTCAAAGTTAAACTGTACTTGAAACGCTGCCTTTAATTTTTGAAATCTATATTCAACTAAATTTATTTTCCCGGTAAACATTTTTTTTTTTGCATTTCTATATGGCCTTTTTGACAAATATGCTGGGAAGTGTGGGGGGGGGGCATTTATTTCCCCTTATGAGCCCTATTTGCCCCCCTCTGTCAAACTACCTTTTCTTGATAATGTATAAGCAAAACAGTAACAATTTACCGCCTTGATTTGATGCCCTAATACCCGAAATTTGCTTTAATTGTGAATCTTATGCAGGGCCGTACCAACCGGGGGGTTGGGGGCTTGGGGGCTGTACACCCCTCCCCCCCCCCAATAATTTGCTAATAATCAATCTTTATCATTTAATCCATGACAAATTGCAAAGAATGAAGATACTACCCATAATTTTCTGCAACTTATCCAATATATATAGTTAAATAAATACGCCTTCGCCCATTTAATACTACTAAGTTGTAAATTGCGACATGCTAGCTAAAACGCCGTTTTCTGTCCATCAGAATTCTGTCAAATCTTCCCCAAAGTCCAGGAAATGGCATTTCAGAGACTTTAAATTTAAAAATTTCCTCGGCTCTTCGGCCCTCGCTTTCAGCCCCAATCGAAAAGAGCTTCTTACGGCCCTGTTATGGCATGTCTTTTACCATAAAATGATTCAATATCTTTTTAAACATGCTGAATATTGTGAATACCTTACATTTTGAGAAATTACAGTGAATAGTATATCCCAGACCGTTTAGATTTGAGTTGTTGGAAGGCTAGGCTGAACAGGTAGTGACCGAGTTGTAGTACTTACATAAACATACCATGCAATAATATCGGTGAAAATGAAGCAATCTGATTGGCTAAGGAGCCTTTTAGAACGGGACGGTTTTTTTCATCCGGCCCGCTCTGAAACGCAACTATCCGCTATGAAATGCATCCTGCCCGCTCTGATTTTTGCGCCAAAAACCGAGGAGTGAAACAATTTTTAAAGTAAAAAATCTGCCCAAGAGGTCTGAGAAACGTAGCCTAAGGATAGTCAGAATACAAAAACGAATAGCGTGAAGCCCTAAATTAAGACTCCATACAAACCTCGACGTACAAAATAATTACCTCGGGTCGGTACGACAGCGAGGTCATAAATTCGGCTCCTATTTTTTTTTCCATTTTGTGTCGAGCCGCGCGCGTAGTCGAAGAGCCTTCGGAAGAGACGACAACTTCCGGTAAATAAGTGTACTTCCAGGAAATTTCAAGCATCGGCGAAAGCGAAACGGAACCCGAAGCTGTCCTTGCACAAAATCCGTCAAAATTGTTGATTTAAAACCAGAAGATGTGACAATTTTGACATACATGTTTAGCTGGATAACTATTCTCGAGTATATGTTGATAGAATGTACATTACTTCATATGCATAGCATGGGAATATCGCGGCCAACTTTCACTTGTTTGATCCTGCTAAGCATTTTATGGATGTTTCTTACTGTAACTGGTGGACAACAATTTTGCCAACTGTCCACTCATTACATTCTTCGACTGTGGTACAACTATTACTAATGATGGATCAGTTATATGCACCTAATTATATTTTCGGTACTTTGATATATTTTAAAAATCAACAAATAGACTGGTAATATTGTCTGTTAGTGTTACTAAATACAAGATGAAGTAGTGAAGTAGCAATGTGTATCATTCACTCGTCCACAAAATATCCCAAATAATGAATAAATACAGTTAAATAATTGCGTCAGTAAATTCTCTAAATTGTTCCTGTATTTAACTATTATCAATAAAATGTTAAAACGGAGCTTTTTGACTGATTCACCATTTATACTAGTGAACTATTAAACTATCGTGATTTACACGATTTTTGCATATTTACCAGACAATGCGCTATGCACCGACCCGAGGTTAACGCCTAGCGGGCGTCTTGTTGACAATATTTCCAGACGGAAATGCGACTGGAAGTCAGAAAGTTATTTGACATAAGTAAAACTTTAATATGCCGAGAAAGCTATATTTTGTTTATTAAATGATATCTTTTCGGCCACGTAAAAGCGAAAAAATCACAGCTTAAACAGATATATATTTTAAAAGAAATGTTTTCCTCTCAAACATGCAATATTAGTTAAAAAAAAGTTTAACTGCAGTGAAAAATGAAAAAAGTGAGAGTTAGAGCCCGAGTACCGAGGCTGTTAGCCAGATACAATCTGAGGGCGAAGCTCGAAGGCTGTATTTGGCTAACAGCCGAGGTTCGATGGCTTTAACTGACTTATTTCGTGATTGAGGAGGTTTTCTCAAAAGAATAATTTAAGATATAATTTCTATAGAAATTGTTGTTGTTCTGTGTAATTTGTGAACGAAAATACTAATTGAGGTTGGCGGACTTATTGTTGAGCTAAATTAGCAAACAGATAGGTACAAAAAGAGATGAAGATCCCAAAGGAGCTTTAAGTTATACGCTAGTTAATTTATTCTTATTTTGTTCGACTTCTACATGTTTTTGTAAAATTTTCTGGCCTCACTTTGACGAATTGTTTGCATTCGCACTTCACAAAATGGATAGTGACGAGGAAAACTTTTTACTTGTCAGGATTAACCATGCAACATACATTTGTAGCGGATCCTGTTATTTTGGTTGACGAATTAAGTATAATTTCAAGTATTTTAGAGACTGAAAATCTTGATTTTGGTAACAGCGAGTCTACAAGTGCAAATACTAGTCATGCCGAGTCAACAAATACAAGAAATATATCCCTTATTAGCGACGAAGAGTTGCAGAAAATGAAGGAAACCCGAATCCCGTTAAACACGAAGCATAATACAGCATGGGCAGTTCGTGTGTAGAAAGAGTGGCCGGACGAAAGGAATAGTAAAGCCCAGCCAACGAGAAAGTCGAGTTGGATATTTGTAAAGTCAGTGATGTAGAACTTAGGCATTGTTAGCGAAATTTGTTGTCGAAGTTCGGAAGAAAGCAACCAAAGGGGAATACTATCCTCCTAATACGCTGTATCAGTTGTGTTGTGCTTTGCTACGATATCTAAGAAATAATGGTCGTCCAGCTTTATATTTCTTCGAAGACTCTAATTTTAAAAATTTTCAGGACTCGATTGATGCAGAAATGAAGCGCCTAACAGGGCAGGGTGTTGGTGCAAACGTTAAACAAGCTCAAGTCTTTTCTGAAGCTGATGAGGATAAACTCTGGACTTCTAAGCTCCTAGGGGATCATACAGCAAGTGTGTTATAAAACACAATGATGTTTCTAATAGGAAAAGACTTTGCACTTCGAAGTGGTAGAGAGCACCGTCTTCTAAAATTCAGTCAGTTGACACTGGAGCCGGCATGTAGCACGGAACCTGAGAAATTGGTTTACGTTTCTTTCGGGGAGAAAAACAATTTAGGAGGATCAGAGCATCGCAATATGAAGCGAAAGCGTGTGGAACATTATATAAATGAAGAGTGTCCCCCCAGTCGATGTTTGGTTCGATTGTACAAGAAATTTGTTGGGAAATGCAGCTCAGAAGCCATAGCAAAAGACGTATTTTATTTGAGTCCTCGCCGAAAGTATTCTGATTCAGATAAAGGTACAAACATGTTATTTAGTTAGTTTTATCATTTATTGTAGTTAATTTCCATTTTTAGCTTCAGCTGAATTTTCCGTGTTTTAGTTTGGTTCACTTCAAATCCTGTTGGCTACAACACACTTGGAAGGGATGCTGGAATAGAAGGCAACTTTACAAATCACAGTCTTAGAGCAACAATGGCAACTCGTGGTCTCGTAAAGGGAATTCCAGATAAGTTATTTATGGAAAAAACAGGTCATAGAGACATAATGTCGTTACAGCTACTCAGAGACCTAGCATAGAGCATAGAGTATAAAGTAGAAATGGCAAAAGCGTTTGATCAAGTTGGTATTATACACACTTCTTTGGCGACAACCAGTGCAACTAATAGCGAGTGTCAGGAAGTTCGCGGTGAAAAAGCTGAAGAGGAATTAGGAAGCGAAGTTAACAAGAGCGAAGGTGAAAGCGCAGTGAAGAGTGAGATGGTTGAAAAGTGTGTGAATTTCAATAATTGCACTTTTTTATTAACAAGGATTTTAAAATGTAGACAGAAGAAATAAATGGATATATTGTAGTGGAAATGTGTGTTGTATTTAACAACTTGAAGTTTGAAATATATTTTCAATACGTTTGTGTGAAATAGTATTAGAAATGTTAATAGAAGTGGTTGTAGTGTAAGGTCAATGGATGGATTATCAATTCATGGCCTGTATCAAGGTACAATACTAGAACAGCCAATATTTCCGGGCTGTATCTGAATACAGCCCACTTATTCATAATTATCTATTCAATTCATCAGCCCCGCTCTTCCCTGCTGAATATCAAAACCCTCCCCGTGCTTTTAAGCCTAGTTTCCATTTGGTTGTTAGTTGTCGCTGGCACGACAAGCGGTAGATGTGAAATAGTCTAATATAATAATAATCTTTGTGTGTGTGATATGCAAATCAGTCTTAATGATTGCAGAGTTTTATAAAGTTTTGTTGACACTCTATTACATCAGCCACTTGTCGTGCCAGCGACAACTAACGACCAAATGGAAACTAGGCTTTAGATGGTTGGTCTAATGACCGATATTTATGTTAAATACAGCCCGCGGAACTTCAAAGAAACCGACTCAATTATGAAATAAGTCACGAATATATTTTCTACGGATTTGTGTCATGCTTTTTCACTGATACATTGTAAACAAAGTCTGTGTTTAAAAACACATTTTTCAAGCATAATATCGTGAAACGACCAGAAAGTTACAGAATTTAAAATAGCATACCTTCAAAACAGATTCCTTTATTTACACAGAGGCGCCGGAGAATCGATAATAGCGGGGGCAGATATTCATATATTCGTGTTCACAGACTGTAAAAACAATCGATTTCAAAAGAAATTAATTGGGCAGAACACGAATATATGAATATCTGCCCCCCCCCCAATTATCGATATTCCGGCGCCTCTGTATTTACACGTGTTTTTGATCGGCAAAGCGACTCAACATGAACATGTCGTTGTCGGAAGCAACTATATTTGTCAAAGCCAAAACGCCAGGCCTAAACTTTTCATTCCTCTGCAGTTCTGCCACCATGTTCATAAGAAAAGCATGTACATTTTTTGTGAAACTACTATGTCTTTTTGTGTGTTTCTTGTCAGTTTTCTCGAGTTTTCGTATTTAACTTTCAAGTTTCAACTTTTCAATTTTTGTCAGCCTCGCTTTAATACACAACCGCACTAATCTCAAATTAATTAGCATGCAACACTGGAATTTTAATGAATTAAATTTTACGTCTGCTAAAAAATAAACACGTTATTTACCGACAGCGTCGGTCCGGATGAGAAAAACTGTGCCCGAGGTCTTGAAGGGCCCGAAGGGCTCGGCCGTTTTCAAGACCTCGGGCACAGTTTTTTTCATCCGGACCTCGCAGCCGGAAAATAACTTATATGTACTTAAATAAAGCTTCAGTCTACCTACACAATATAATGGAAAGCTGTATATCCAAAAATCTGTTTCAGAAGACGCACGAAATCCAGTCAGGGAGTGGAAAAAACAAAACTTTTCTGGAGGAAATTACTCCTAGTTTCCCTACTATGACATACGATTTTTTTTCACCAACAACCACCTGTAACTTCGCCATACTCAGTATAATATGGTCCCTTTCTTTAGCCCCCCCCCCCCCACCCCCCGCACTGACGACTTCTCAAAACGGCCCTGGTTATTTCGGTTCGGTCTTGAAATTAATTTGCTTACCTTTAAATAGTTTTTTTTCTTTTGCCCTATATTCCACGATTTCCCACCTAGACTCATTTCTTGTCATTTCTGCAAATAAAAATTGCTTGTTTGAAACGATTTACGAAATATATTTTTTTGGTAATGCTTTCTTTTCACTGAGTATAAATACCCTCGCCCTGGACTTATGTCCGGAACGACGCTTGGCGCCGTTGACTTGGGGATTATTGAATTTGTATATTGTATTGATAAATTGAATTTTTTATTTGGACTGCATGATCATGGTGCTTTCCCTAATCTGAGTGCTGCACAACAGGTTTATTCGTAACGGGGAATGTTTCAAGCCATTTTGTGAAATGGTCCATCACCAAAATGTAAAAGGTTCTACCAGTTCAATTTGCGCAAGTAGCAAATCTCACTCTTTCCTACACAGTTTTCGAAAGAGGAGGACACTTTGTGCAAAAAATATCGTAGTCGAATTCGCTCAATTTTGAATTGAACACCTGATTGTCAGGTCATTAGGTTATCATGAATGGCCTGTAGAAAACCTACAATTAAAGCATTCATGTGAACGACAACAGTATAAGTGGGTTGCGAACCTTGTTTTGCTTTACGCGGGCGCGTCAATAGACCGTCACGAAAGCGATAACATACTAAAGGGGATTTTGACATTTACATCAGGATTTGACTTTCAATCAGAAAATGCTGGCTGGGACATGTTTTTCTCTGTGTACCCAATCACACTAGAAATAGCTGAATCTTGCCTTGGACATCACACAAATTAATGGTTGAGTCTCTTGAAATAGCATTTGAAATCGAGCAAGTTAAAACAATTTCTTGTTAATGTTATACACCAAGATGGTTGTCAATTAGATCGTGTTGATTGCAATGTGGTAAAAAACGAGAACGCGAGTCGGCATTATATAGAATGTTGTATTTCCTTTTTTATGTGTGATGTCAAACTGAAATTCTTGGCAATCCATGCGCATCTATCGCACTAACCTACCGGATGTTTCCATTAAATAAAGCCAACACTCGCTGGATCGATAACAATTTCGAATTTTCTACCTAAAGTCCGTTTCCTACTAGACGAAATTGTTCGCACGAAGCGACTTTTTCCTATGTCAACTCGCTTTTGCTGTCGTGATAAGTAATGCATATGCTTAAGAGGTACGCGCGGAAAAGTAAAACTCCAAATACAATGGCGTAAGTCTCCTTTTCCGTGGTTGAAAATGTGTCCTCTCCAGGTGATGTGAATCATAAGTCTAAACGACACCTAAAGCTGCGTCTGGTGCGTCAGTTTTTAATATGAATGGGCATCAAAACGTGGATAACAGAGCGCCGGAGTTTCAGATAATATTTCATTAATTTTAGTGAATGAGCTAGGATTCTATTTATCAAACCAAAATTAAATGCGCATTCTTTTTACTACTATCGGTTAGAGGAGCCCTTCCCGGTAGACAATCCCCCTGCAATAAACCGTCTATAATAGCCGGATAAAGCAAGGAAAGCCCTTTCATCCTTAACTGAGGTCGGAGTTGGTATATTTCGGACAATTTGGATTTTTTGAGGGTCCGGCTGAATACTACTTCAAGAAGTAATATAGCCTAAAGTTTCATTAGCTTGACTTTACGCCTAAATTATGTTGAAATAACTGTGTGAAGACGCCTGTAATTTTGTTCAAAATTTGCGGAGTAAATTATTACGTCGCCAAGATAACTAAAGCAAATTAAATTTCAAAATTAAGTCAATAAATAATTGTATCAAACGCGTGTTGGAAGGTCTGAGGTGCCGTCGAAAGACTTTGAGGCATGCGTAAAAATTCGTACAGGCCATTTTGATTTATAAACTCTGTTTTTTGTCTGTCTTCCAGCGCATTGGTATTTGTCAGTAGCCATTACGGCAGTGCAGAGTTGTAAATATTCAATGTTTTTGAGCGCATTTAGCGTGTAATTAATCCGAGCACGTCGGTGGCAGTTCTCTTTCGTAATTCGATTTAATTTTTTATAGTCAATTCAGAAACGTAACTGACCGTCTTTTTTGCGAACGAGAACTATTGGGGAAGTCGGAAGACGACTGGCGGCGCAACTGGGGAGAGCGGGCAGAAAAGTTTCTACTTTTATGAGGGGAGGGGGCACAAAAAGTTTGCCTTCAGTCTGGAGGGGGTCAAAAAAGTTTTCAATCCTTATTTCCCCATTTTCCAACCCCCCTCCCCCTCCCCATAAATAATGACCACTCCCTAAACATAGAAAAAATGTGACAGAGGGCTCAAATAAATTTTCACATCTGAAACACTGTGATTTCTATTTTTAAAATGTCTGGCGACGGGCTGGTTAACATCGTTGCTATGGCTGCTTCACCAAACGTTAACCTCGCTCGTTTGGAGATTAGGGCAAAATTGGATTTGGTATGAGCATTATTCCTATACCTGTTCAAGACTATGTATCTGCCAGCACATTTAATTTTGAATATCCGGATTCACTATGCGTTTTCAGTAATTTAAGTAAAAAACATTTGACCAAATTTGAAAATTTCCGTTGAAATTATAGTTTAGTTGTAACCTTTTTTCGAATAATTTTTTAACGTTATTTAGGGCCTGCTTTTTATTTTCTTTGTCTACCAGGGAGACGAACTTACAATTCTTCCAGATGAGGGCGGAGATTGGTTTCTTGCAAGGGACAAAAATGGGTAAGAATTGAAATTGCTTTCTCTTATCATCGCGAGATAGGTGTAAGGCTTAACTTCTTGTTCTGCGTGCATTTTACGAATTAATATACATGTACTTACTATTATTTATAATAACTGAACCTTATATAGTTGTATTTTAAACGTCCTGTTCACAGGGAAATTATAATTTAAGTCATCAGTTATAAAATAAAATTACTTTAGTATATTATGCACTGCGAAAACAAGCAGAAATGAACATGTTTTGTGATTGGTTTGCTTAATTAAATATAAGTGCTCAGCATTTTGACTCATTCTTCAGAAAATTTTAGTTTCAATGTGTTCCACTGTTTCAGTCAACCATTCATGAAAGATATATTCATGTGGGTTGGTGGTGATCTTTACGAGTTCGAGGACCCTGGCGTAACCGGTCACACGAACATGATTTGATATCAGGTTTCAAAACAATCATAATAATTGTAATGCTTTTAGAACAATTGCTTCAAAGCGCAACCTTCAATAAAAAGTTTGAAATAGTATACCTTTTACTTTAATTTATAGGAGGAGAGGTTATATTCCAGCAAAGTATGTGCGTAATAAAGGCGGCTTAGTAACCAAAGTGTAAGTTTCGAGCTTTAATATTTAAACATTACATTTAATTTATACATACCGCGCATATTATGCGTTGTCAAAATCAGGGTCGCCGAGAGGTTCCGCTGGGCACGAGGCAAAACTTTTCCAGGAGGGTCTATCACGTTATAATTGTAAAACGGAAAGCGGTGTTTTCCAAACACCCTCCACGATCCTCCACGAGGAACAAAGGGTCGCAGTACAATGTTCAAATTGGGAAATAAAGAAATGCGAGTAGCTATATTGCCATGACTTTTGAAGCATAAACGTTTTATAATAATATATAAAAACATTTCAAACGATTCACGAAAAGATTTTATGTGGTAGCAACGGTAAACGGGAATAACAGCAACATTTTATAGTATGTGATAGCTCTAGTCATTGTTTTAAATTGGAGTCACCGTTAACCGCTGTAATGGCCCGTTTACCGTTCTTTTATCAAACTAATTAAGATAAAGATTATACTTAATTGGTTAACCGTCATATAAAAAAATTCGGGTTAAATTATAAGTTTTACTAGAAGTACATGCATGCAACAACCCCTCTCCTATATTTTCCAAACATTGTTTCAACATGAAGTATTCGTAATGACGCCAACACTGAACGCAGACTCGCGTTGCCACACGTCATGTTAGACATGGCAACACGATAACTGTTTTTTTAATTTTTGGAACAAAACTGCAAAAAATAAATGAGACTTGAACTATTTTAAATACAGAACTACCAATTTTTAAAATATGGAAATAAGTATACAGGCGTATTATTTTGCTTTCTATATGGGCTTTATTTTAATGTAAAATTCAACACGAAACTCTTCGTAAAACGTTTCTAGATGTGAATTGAAATTAACTGCTTTTTGCCGATACACTAATTGAAAGCTTTGTATAATGAATCATTGTAAAAACATATCCAACAATAAACGTAGCCAAATTGGTCAAACGTGAATACGTGATAACACGGTTTGCTCAGAAAACGGCTATTCACTCTAACGGGTAAACGTTCTCTGGGCTATTTGAACTAATTAGTTTTTGCTATAGAACATAGCTACTCGAGCTTTCAACTTATTACTTGCACTTTGAAATGAAATAAATTTAATTCATACAGGATACTAATGAAAATAATTTGCTTTCTATTTATTATCAACTTCTACAGAAGTTAGTTTAACTATAAGAAACTTTCGCATACAATGCGTATATAGGAAAGACTTGAACAACAAAAACAAAGTCTGTATTAATACAAAGTCATACATATACAATTGAAACAAACTTGCCTTATAATTTAGGATTTCTCATACTAAATCAATTTTTAATGTTTACGTTTAAAAATTGAAGAAAAGTTTTACAATCTGTTATGTGAAACGATTTTTCAAGCTTTCTTACATGTCTTTTTAATATTTTTGCCTCCTTCACTCCTGGCAAACAGCCATATTTTGAGATCAGTGATATGACCACCCATACACCATGCGTCGCGATATTTGATGAACTTTAGACGCTAGTGCGTTCCTTTTCCCGGGTGTAAATAACCGGGCGGAATTAGTACCCTCGCCCCGGGCTTACGCCCGAAGCTCGGGGAAAAGCATGTTTGATGCTCATAAACTAGAGAGCAAATAACGGCATCTAATACAAAATTAATACCTATATATAGCAACACCTGACCGCGACATTTACATTATTGCATTAAATTCCAGTGCATGTATCTTGACGTTTATGCCCTAGTAACATGACATTAATCGCTTCTGATAGAAGAAAACTGTATATTTTAGATGTAACAACAAGCAAAATTCATGCGTTTCATGCGTACAGTATATTTTAGGATGTGTCAAGTTCAAATAGGCATTATATTGCTTGCTTTTCATGCAAACAAATATATATTGCTCGAAAAACAAGTATTAATGTGTATCCATCTTTTAGACGGTCGGCGTTAGATCATTTCGAACTAACGTACCATGACGTCATAATTTCTAAAATACCGGAAGTGCAAGTAAGGCCCGGTTTAGACGCCGTGCTTTTCATGAGCCGAACTTAATGCAATGAATTAAGCACATGAGAAGCACGGCGTCTAAATCAATTAAGCACTGCACTTAATATTAAGCACGGCTAAATTAATAAGTTCGCCTGGTTCAGGCGTGCTACACGGCTGAAGCACATGTTGATTTATACTGCCGTGCTTTACATGAGCCGTTCCAAATGCATAAATTATGATAAAATAGGACATTTATAGTACGCGTGCGTTGATTGGTCGAGAAACGTGTTTCTACACGGGAAATTTCCCGCCTAAACTTACAATCGTAAACAAAACAATTTTAATGCAAATTAAGAAACCGTTTATACATTCAAAATACAAAAACCTTCCCACTTCCGCTTCTGACTTGTTTTGTATTTCTGTAATTTGTTCTATTTTTTCTGTAGAGATTTAATACCGCTTTATCGGCAAATATCACGCACTGTTAATTTCGAGGAGTCAAATTGACTCCAAAAGTGAAGTAAATAAAAAAGGTACAGAACGACTCCTTTTTTGGAGTAAATTTTACTCCTTTATTTACTCCATTTTTGGAGTAAATTTTGGCTAAATTAT
>CACRXK020014718.1:0-12836 GCA_902702795.2 Paramuricea clavata
TATATTTCTTGTTTTCAGGTAAGATTCACAAAAGTTTTATTTCTTTTACTTTTTTTTAAATTGTAGCTTGCCAAAGCTTGGGCTGCTTGGCAAATTTAACTTGCCATTTCGATGGAAAAGGTCAAAAACTACCGTTATAAACAGCAAATGTATAATATTGGTAGTTTCAACAATATCACAGTAGTTTTGTAATTCAGTTATCCTCTTTTTCTTGTTCTTTATGTTCAAACTTATTCTCATATTAATTTTGTCTCATATCTTGGGTTCAAAATCCTTTTCTCTACTTGTTTTGTTTTATATTACTTTGAAATAATGAAATTCGTGATTGGTTTTAACTTTTAAGTGCTAACTACCAGGTTTTTGTAGCAGTATTTACTTAGGATGCATGTCCACAACCTACCTTTTCAGTAGCCTGCCAGTTGCCACTCTGGCACTTTCAAAAAATTCAGCATTTAAATTTATTTTAAACCATTATTGGGGCACTGTGCCCTACTTTGTTATCTTGCTCAGTCCAATGCTAGATAATTTTATTTGTTAAAGAGGAAAGTGCTGGTGCACTCAATTGCATAATAATTTTAAGTCCATATTAAACATTTTTATTATTTGGATCACCCCTCTACATTGTCACAGCTGTAACGTTTTTTGTAGCACAGGCTGTGGGAGTCTTAATCTTTTCTGTAATTCATGTAATGACCCAATATAGTTCAAGTGCTCTCACAAATCCAATGGAATTTGCTTATCCTGAGGCTGATGCTCAAGCATGAACAAGAAAAATACAAATAAGGTGTTTGAATGCAAGGGCTGTTGCAGAAATAACTTTATTTGATCATTTCCATTTCACAATAGCATGTTTATTATATACAAAGAGTGTCAAAGACCATATTCTTCACACTGAACATCTATATTTACATAATTATATTGCAGTGTAAGGATGTATCTTAATGTAATGTTACATTCATTCATTATTTTGCAGGTAAAGTCATTCACAGGTACCACAAGACATATCACAATGGATCAATATACTGAACAGCCAAAGCAAAATCGTACTCATCTGGCTACAAAGTCATAATAATAATAACTTGTCTGGATAGTTTTATCACTGCTAACAAAATTAATTATTTCTAATAATTGATCATTGATTATTCTTTAATAAAGAGGTTGAACTATGAACTGTCTCACCATCAAATAATTCTGCAATTAGACCAAAAAGAGATTATGTAATTAAAATGTTGTAAAATAAAGTTTTCACTGGAGACAAAAGAGTAAGAAAGAGAAGAAAGGGAATGAGAAAAGCAGCTTAAGCCACCACACTATTTAAAGGCTTCAATGTATCATGCAACTACCTGAAAAATAATACTATAGGTCTTTCACCTGAAATGTTGAAGTTCATTGATTTCTTAGTTTCAGGTAGTTGCATTATACAGGGGTGCACAGAGAGAGGGCTGAAATGAACAAAACCCCAAATAAATCCACTTGCATGGACTGGAAGTGACATTATCTACCAACTAAATTGTTTCTGACTTGATGTCTGACTAGCATGTGTGACTTTCTCAGTTCTGGCCTGTATAATGAGATCCAGTGCAACCCTATAAAGTCTATAATCTAGATTCTTTGCTTATACCTACACTTGACTACACTTGTGATTGGTACCCAACATTCAAGAAGTACAATCCTATTTCTAGTGGTTCAAGAATCCTCAATTCAACATGTCAGTCAGAAATCTAGGTAGAAATCATATTACCAGATATTAAGTTGCCCACAGTATCCTGAGCTTCTGGTACCCCTAGGCTAGCTTCCACTGGCACCCTAGATTATTCATACTATAATAAACACAAACTCTAGTGTATATAAACACAAAGAATATAGATAGAAGCACATTGTTTCATGCCTTTACAGTTGTATATACACTTTAACATTTTAATAGCACATACAATTGCATAAAATCAAGCATGTCAGATTTCAATCAGCCATCAGTCTATATAGAAAACCCCTTTTGATTTGAGGGAAAAAACTGATTCAACTGAATTAAATAAAACAAAATTTGTTTAACAAAAACCATGGCCAGCCAACAATTTAACAAAGCTAGTATAAAAGTAAAAAAAGAACTTTGAATATAAAAACAAAGTTTCTGTATTTGTCAGTAGCCTACGACAAGACTTTGAATACACGGCGGAAAATAATACGTTATACTATACAAAGAGCCTGTTATCTAATGGATTATATTCTATCATTTACTCCCACTATCTTTCAAAAATTAAAAAGATTAAAAAGCATATCAATAGTATGTGAAAATTTACCTGAATAGCTGTGCCATCAAATATCGTCTTTGCCTAAATTTTTCGGGGTTTTCATATCGGTTTTTTGTCTTTCGCGGGTGAGAATAGTGTGTACGACTTTTAAATTTTTGAACCAATGGTCAAAAGTCGAAAAAATATAAAAAACAACGAGAATTTACTGCAAAAACGTCGAAAAGCAAAAATATTTTTGATAAAACCAGGGGGGTGTGAAAATTGTAGCGGGCTCAGAATTGAGCCTGGTCAGTGGTAATTTCATGAGCCGGAGGAACCAGTTGTCATGGAAATGGCGTCATATGGCGCGAAAATCCGCCATGTTTTTGCGGACACTTTTTTTGCCGAGCACTTCCTCCAGTAATATAGTATAGCTCAGTGGGTCTTCCTCAGCTCACGCGCCACCACGAGGAAGACCCTGGGGACGAGGTTGGTGTGCGGGCTAACGTGCGCGTTGAATACACAATAAAGAAAATAATAAAGGGATGAAACATCGACGAGTGCCTGGAAGCCCAGAATTCAAAGCACAGTATCAGTGTGTTTAAATAAAAAGGTCAGAGTTTTATTACGTTGTAAGGTCCTCTAGGGCCTGTTCTTTCATATCGTCTAGCCAAAACCTTCCAAATAGTTGCTAACGAGGAGAAATATTTCGATTGATCGCACAGCAGTGTATGGTTGGATATGTCTGGATGTGTTCCACAGGTTGCTATGACATGCTTAAATGCTTACTTATTTCCTACTACACACTCCACAGATGTCTAAAATCATATGGAAAATATTAAATAGTATTGTTAGTAGCTGTTGGCATATTCGAATATAAAACACATATAAAATTTTAGACACATACAAAACAAAATTTCAAAATCAGTGATCAGCCGATCAGCCGGCCGTGAGAATTTCAAAAAATATGTGAATTAACTAACCAGTAAACCGCAATATTTTTTGGATTTTCCAAATTATTGCATATGACAAGCTTGTAATCAGAAAGGTAATTTATGAAAGAAGTTCTTTTGTTGAAATTTATAGAAACTTAAATCGATAATTTCTCAATGTCATAGCAACCTATGGAACACATGCTTCCAGGCACTCGTCGATGTTTCATCCCTTTATTTTTTCCTTTATTAAGCATTCAACACCACATGCTTAGCCCGCACACAGCCCGCAAGTCGCAGGCTTCAACACTGAGCTATATATTTCATACGTAATTCTAATACATAACTTCAATAAGACCCGGGATGGGCTCCCTGTGAAACAATGCGACGTTTGTATCATATGACCCTGGAAAGGCCAGAAATGGATTCGCAAGGTCAAATTGCACCTACACGCGTGAGTTTGACGTCATACCGGCCAACAGGAGCTTCTTATTGGCCAATTATTGCGCAATGTTCGCAAGTGCGAGTAATACGTACTAAAACCCGATACCTTGAAAAATTCAAAATAAATATTTCTAGTCGGCGTATACATACCAAACTTTCTACACGAAAGCGCTTGGATACAAAGAGTATTTTACACATATAGCCGTTCAGAAAATGACAAAAAGTTCAAGAGATATTCAAGATCTTGTAGATATAAAATCTAGAATCTTTGGCCAAGCGGTGAGTAAATATATGATTGTTTCGGTTTGTGTAATGCTCTGACGGCACTTGACCCCCCGTTCAAAAGGTTATTTTATTAGGATTTCAATGGTGGCTTTTATTTACAAGGGGGGTAAATACTCGCCGAGATATTTATATTAGAAAAATTGTGTCGTAATCTGATGCGAAAGGGGGTGGTCGAGAAAGAGTTAATGGTTTCTCTTAATTGCGGTGCCCAAAGTTTGGCACCGCATTATATTCTGCCTGTGAGTTAGTTTGTTAGTTTGTTAGTTTGTCCGTTTGTTAGTTTGTTCGCATCAATACGTTTCCTTAATCGCCTACAAAAAATTCCTTGCACGCGCTCGGAATTTATAAATTTATTAATTAATCGTGTACTCTCATGATGATCGACTGTTTGCTCAGTTTTATCTCTGGTTTTATGCGTAAAACAAGGACAAAAATACCACTGTTCAAATCAGCGTGAAAAGTTGTGTTTACGGATGGAAAATTGATTTCAAAATTGACTTCTACTCTACCTATTTGTCGCCTTTGAAAGACAAAAGCCGCTCAAAATAATCCTTCACGTTTTCCGAATTCCTTTTTTCGAGGAAAGTTTTCTTTCGAATTAATCTCGAACTTTCACGATTGACTTTTTGCTGCGACTTATCTCTGGTTTTATGCGCCCAATAAGGACAACAATACCACCGTTCGATTCAGTGTAAGAAATTATACTCACAGATGTCAAATGTATTATTATAAGTAATAGCATGGCTTGAGGGAGATTAGTGATTAAATGGCCCCGTAACCCGAGGCAGGTTTGCGGAATTCCCGAGGGCGAAGCCCGAGGGAATTCCGCAAACCTGCCGAGGGTAAGGGGTCATTTAATCACTAATCTCCCGAAAAGCCATGCTATTAGTTTGTAATAGCATAGTTTCGCTCCCATTTAAAAATGGACAAACATGCCCTACTTGGAATCAGCGTATTTAAGCTAAAACATTTGCTTCATTGCTTGTGGGATGTAAAAGCTTGTTGCACATGCGCACTTTTTACGCTTTAATCGGTTACGCATGCGCAATCTATCATTTAACGTACCACAACAACAACGCTAAATATATTTTGTGTTCAATATATAGACCACAGTAAGACTTTTTTAAATGTTTATTTCATTAACAAACGACGTTTCGGAGATTTACTCCATCTTCAGGTAGGATTACAATTTGAATTTAAACTAACATGCGCATGCATAAACGTTAAAATTGAGATAACATGAGACTTAGGGAAAGTTCGTTCCTAAACATTTTGCTAAATATATTAGTATAAATTTGAAGACTGCACGTGCATAATTTAAATGATGCGGCAACTCGGGGATCGGATGATAGACTATTGACGGCTCTGAGCTAACTGTTGCTGTTCCTTGCACGATTATGTGCGTGAGGCACTTGCCTAATGCGTAGTCGTCAGGGAGTCAAAGGTGTGACCCTTGGTAACGGGCGATTAGTTCTAATCGCCCGCTCTAGCGGGCGATTAGAACTAATCGCCCGCTACAGCGGGCGATTAGTTAGTAATCGACCCTGTTGAAACAAAAGAAACCCGGGCAACTATGCTATCACCAAACTACAGTATTCTAGCGATTTATGGCCTTTGAAAGACAAGCGAAATTGTATTGTTCACAAATCGCTCAAAATTATTAAACTAATTAAAAATGCAATGCATTTGACCTTGATAACTTTCGTATTGTTGGTTTTCTCTTTTTCGTCCGTATACCAGTCGATTTGTCTCACTTTCCTCTTTATTTTGTTTGTAGTTTGAGCCCAAAATATTATATTTTGAAGGTTTTAATGTGCAGTTTTAATAAGCGAAATTGTATTGTTTACAAATCGCTCAAAATTATTAAACTAATTAAAAATGCAGTCCGTTTGATCCTCGATAACTTCGGAATTGTTGGTTTTCTCGTTTTCGGCCGTATACCAGTGGATTCGTCTCACTTTTCTCCTCATTTTGATAGTATTTTGAGCCCAAAATATTTTATTTTGAAGGCTTTAAAACGCAGTTTTGATCCTAACGTACGGACCAACTGGCGGCCGACAGGAGAATGTATAGCGTGCTAAATATAACTTTACTTGTGCAGGCGGGCACCGCATTTTAGTACTGTGTCTGGTTTCATGTATAGTTCTCCCGCCATAATTGTCCCGACCGCAAGTCCCTCCCCCAAAAAACCATCTGCAACGCAGGCTATAAATTCCAGTGTAAATTCCATGCAGCTCGGTATGTGCGGGATCCAATTCTGTAATTTCATTATCAGTTGTGAACCACAGGTGAAATCAATTTCTATATATATAATTGCCTATAAATTTTCGTGATCAGCGTCGACCGATGTGAAGATATAGGACGCACTGAAATCTTAAATTGTATATTTTGATTATAAACAGTATGTCAACTTGAAAAATATATGAAGAGTATATTTTTTGAATGGATTTCCAATTGTCAAAATACCCTGCTTTCCAGGCTGACTAATAATTCCATACCAAATGAATCTTAAGATGATTGCGTCATTTGCATATAAATTTATTTATCTGCATGCAGTTATTTGCATTAGGAATATCATGTTATGCAGTTGCAGTGGAATATTTTAATATGTTATTTAAACTGCTCAAGTGATAACGTAAATTATGTTATTTCCATTTCTAAAAACTCCAAACAGCTAGGATATGAATAAATATGTTAAATTAAATAAATTATTGAAAAATTGATTGTCTAGCCAATTTTTACCTGATCCTATTGTAAAGATGTTGTAAACTGTAAAGAAATCTCGGTCTAATCACGAGTTGCTTAGACAATACACAATAGTGATTAAAATCATTGTTACTATAATTAACTAATGCGCATGCCATGAGAATGACTGAAAAATAAAAAATACAATTTTGCGATTGTATCACTGAATAATTACTCAACAAGAAATATCACAGATTTCCCAACCTCATTATCATGTCGTAAATTTTGCTTCTCAATTTCAGTATAGCATTGTGAAAATTTTGTTTATTTTTTATATCAGCTCATCTGGTGTTTATAATCTCAAGGAGGCAAAGTTCTTTGATATTATTTTCGTCCATGAAAATAATTGATTTGGATGTCGCATGAGTTAACTATTAATTTCGCGGCAGCGTCACCACTTTTGTTGACATTTTGAAGATAAGGTATCATTATCAATTATAAATGTTTCAAATATTGTTTAATTAATTGCTATGTGGTTGATTGCCCGACAGTATGATTAGTATTGATATCCATGCATGAAGCCTTGAAGCGTGTAAACGCCAACGTTTGTATATACTATATTACAAGACGTTTGCATGCATGTCTTTTTGGTAGTAGTATACAGAAGGTGGGTTCTAAGGCGGGTGGAGCAGCTGTGCTCCACCAATCACGTCATCATGGTCAGATTTTATCACTGTTGGGTGGAACAGTAGAACTCCACTGATGACGTTACCAGCGGGGTAGAAACCAGAGGTCTCGCTCGAGACAACAACGTTTTCGTTGTTTTCAGCATAGGTCTGAACAAACAGGAAACTAAGTATTCGCAGCCATCCGGAAAAGGCAAATTAATAAATAATATTAGCCTGCTGCCATAAACATGCATGTATATGATATATTCGTCCGCACGGATTAATAATCCAAAAGGGCAAAGGGGTTCAGGATTTCTTTAATCAGATTCAAGTAGTGCACTGCATGTGATTTCATTTAAAGGTCTGCAGGATGCTTCAGATGCAATTTGTCTTAATTCCATACAGTTCGGTATGTGCTGGGCCCGATCCTGTACTTTCATTGTTTGCAAAACAACACTAGGTGAAACCAATTCTTTCTTACAAATTTTAGCCATGGTGATCAGCGTCGACTTATGTGAAGACACATGACGCACTGAAACCTAAAATTGCCTTTGGAGTATACTTGATTTTATCTCAAATTGTCAAAATACCCTGTTTTTTTTTCAATACTAAATTACTGTTCATGCACATGTTGACAATACCAAAATTACATGTTATTTCCATTTCTGAGAACTCCACACAGGATACTAACTAACTCCATGAATATAATCGATTTGAATTTTGAGAATTTTGGATGATTACCCGCTTTTGTTTTTGTTTTTGACATTCAGTTGAAGACACGATATTCTGGCTGCCGAAGGCAGCCTCCTATTCTTGACGATGTGTTATAGCCCATTTGAATTTCCCGCCAACAGTTTTATATACCGAAGCGTATCTCGATTTTGGGTCGGCAGTTGTGACGTCAAATTGACAATTGAATATTGATGAAAACAGGATTGAACAATGTTTTGCTGCCCTCATTGTTCACAGCACAGTTAATAGAATACATGGTTTGGAGACTCGATAAAAGTACAATATAACTCATTAACTATGTTGGTTTCGGTTTATGCAAGAATTTGGGCCTATCTCGTCACGTATGCATGTATTGTATTTTTTCCCGCACAACCAATAGCAATGTTTAAATTGAGCATTTGTTCAAGTTACGGATAGATAACTCAACCACAAACTTGTTATTGGTTATTTGAGCGAAAATACAATACACACGTGACGAGATAGGACCAAATTCTTTCATAAAGCTGGACAATAACATAGTTAATGAGTTATATTGTACTTTACGAGTCTCCAAACCATCTATTAAAATAACTGCATGTGTTCACAGTTATCAACAATATTGAACAATATTGTTACATTTTCAATATTGTTGACAAGTTTGAACAACGTGGGCAGCAAGTCATTGTTCAATCCTGTTAAACAGAGGGCTCAGCGTTTTTACGCATGTATCCTGAGAGGAGGGCAAGGAAAAGGGGCCCTTTGGTAGTTTTCCCCACCACTGAAGAATCCTTAGAAAATGCACTGTCCTCAATTGAAATTGTTCATAACTTTTTCGTTCATAAAATTCATAAAATCATCTTATAGAGGAAAATGTTCAACCTATAAGCATCTGAATTTCGTTTTATCACTTCACCTAATTTTAAGGAGAATTTAATGAAGCAAACGTTTGCTGGCGTACGTAATATTACAGTGACCTGACCGAGCGTTATCTAGTTTGGGATGACTCATTCTTAAGCCTTGAACTTGTCCACGTGAAAGGTCAATGTTAGTCATGAAACCTGCAGGCAGATGTTCTTTTGTACAAATCTGCCCACAAGATCAGGGACGTAGCCAAGGGGGAGTCGTGGGAGCCGCGGCTCCCCCCCTTTGGAAATATTTATTGGTAAAGATATATACTTACTGGCCCTTACTTCAAAATTAATTTAAGTAAAATTGATTCTCGACACAGTAAAGCCGGTTACAGACTAGCAAGTTTTCTATGACAAGTTTTATTTGCTCGTCTGTACGCGCAACTTTGACAAATTTTTCTATGACAAGTGCACTTGTTCAAAAGCTAGCATGACAAGTGCATTGTTCAAAAGCTAGCATGCTAGCTTTTGAACAAGTGCACTTGTCATAGAAAAAATTGTCAAAGTACAAATTTTGTTCGTCTCTATGCATGGGTCAACAAAGAAAACTTGTCAAAGTAATCTGAGAATTTGATGTGATTGGCCAGCGCTCGCGTTGTCCGCTGTACTATAACATTCCTGGCGACTAATAAATTGTCAAAGTAAACTTGTTGACACATTCACACCAGTAAATAAAACTTGTCATATGAAAACGTGTCATATTAAATTTGTTGCATATATACAAACGTGCACGCCACTTGGCAAATAAATCTTGTCACATAAAAACTTGTCATAGAAAACTTGCTCGTCTGTAACTGGCTTAACATGCCTCAAAATCATGCAAAGTAGAGTGTCCATGAGTTTGTCAAAGATCAGTGTATCGAGATAACCCAGATATTTTCTGTGTTGACGATTCTACTCACGGACTTGATTATTTCCGCGTAGCAGTGTATATCCCGCATTTTTGGATACAATTCTTGAGCAATTACGATTTCGATTTAATGAAAAAAAGACGTTTGCTGGGTTGTTTGATACGCTCCTTCCAACTAACTGTGCAAATAAGTGGTGCAGTGGAAGAAGAGTTCATGCAGCTTTATGGAAACTACTCCCAATTTCTTCATGCTAACAATGTTATGCCTCATGATACTACTGGCATGAATGCCTTAGCGCAGTATCGATTGTGGGTTGCTAAATGGAGGAGAGAATTTTCCAGTTCAACTGATTCACCAACTGATCACATCAGCAACGTTATAACTTTGCGATCCCAATGTTTTTCCAACCCTTTTAACTATTGCCAGCATCTTGCCCATATCAACAGCAACCGTTGAGCGCAGTTTTTCGGCTCTACGGCTTCTCAACATATATTTGCATAATCGAACAACTAAAGGTCGTTTGAATTCTTTGGCCATGATGTACATCTACGATACCGAAGCATTTGATGTAGACCGAGTAATCGAACGTTTTGCCAGTATGAAAAATCGACGGTTGTTATTATGATTTAATGGACTTAACTCGGACCTTAGTGGTTAATAACAACATAACATACATTATATTACATTTGAAATTTGCTGTCTACAATACATTAAGTCTCAATTAGCCTTTCTCACGATTACGAATATCCGCCATTTTTGGGTGACACCTCTCGTTAATTAACCAATGCAGACAATTAAAACAATGTGAAAGCAATTTTTCAGTCAAGATAAACTAACCATTTACGAAGCAAATTTACCATCATTCCTCAAAAAAATTATAAAAAGTCGCTGTTATGTGGACTTATATCGTCTATATCGTAGACTTCGGCTGAAAAGCCACCCAAAAATGGCGGCGTGAGAAAGGCTAATTGCGTTCGGTTTTCTTTATAATACGCCTATACGCTTGTGGATAGGAAAACAATGGTGTTTTGTGTTTCACTGTCTAACCCTCGAAAAGCTAAATAAAGTATAGCATGCAATTCTTGCTTTTGACAGCTACAATTCGGAAATTTTGTAGTCAGTCCTCGTCTAGTGGCCACAACCATCCAAGCTCTTTCTAACCAACAATCCCCCCCCCCCTGGCTATACGACAATGCCACCAACTCTGCATATAGCTCTTTTGTAGCAAACATATAACCACTACTATACCTTTAGCCTGGCCTCATGGATCCCCCCTTTTTTCAGGTCTGGCTACGTCCCAGCACAAGATAAACTGTAGGAAACAGGTCAAACAAAACTTGACACTTTCACCTACACAACGGCAGCTAGTCTAACAGACTAACAAAAGCTGTCATGGCCTATAATGGAAGAAATAATTAATGTTTTACAAAGGACCGAAATCCATTGACTTTAATTTGATTTGTGGTAACTATATGGCATCCTCCAACAATGTCTATGTTCAGAATAATATTTACTCAGGAGAACATTTCACCTGCATGCGTTCAAGGAAACATCTTCTATTTCTAAATTGAACCTAAAATTTAGTTTTATGCACAAACTAAAGTAAGGGTGTTCCATAACAATTAGATAATGTAACATTAATTTATTTTTTATTTTTTAAAATTTATTTAAATTATTTATTTAAAATTTCCTGGTTTCTGATTGGCTAACAACCAACTATGGAATTGTCATATCAACTCAATGTCTAACCAAACATGCATTTTTCACATTCATATTAGCAAAATGACGTCAAAGAGTCAATATGAAAAAAATTTGGACGTGTTTGCGCCATGACGACGAGAATCATATTGACTCGCTGACGCCATTGATATGACGACGACGATTGTTCTTTTCCTAATACAAATAAAATGCAAATGGCTTCCGTTTGTTTTGAATTTTTTAAATAAATAATAAAACATTTATTGAATTCGGTTTTCGCACAATATGAAGAATTATCAAGCCCTCAGTTTGCCGTTATCAACCTCAGCCTTCGCCTTCGGTTGATAACGGCAAACTTCGGGCTTAATAATTCTTCATATCGTGCTCAACCTCATTCAATAATTGTTAAATATTAACGTCTCCAGTTACAATAAAAATGCTCTAAAGAACTTAAAGCCAAGGCGCTATTTACCGACACAACTACAAGCCACAGGGCCCTTTTAACTACATAACTGGGAGGCCAAAGACACCCCCAGCCCCCATGGTGCCCCCTCAACCATTTTGGCCCCCCAATCAAAGTCCCTTTTCTCTAAAAGCAGAGCAAAAGTTAATTAAATATTGGAAGAAAAATGGAATTTCGAATGGAGGTTTTATTCTAGCAACTGAAATATGCTTTGTGAATCTTATACCCTGTCTTTTATCTTCAAACGATTAATGTCTTTGTTGTAAATACCTTAGGTTTTAAAAATTTCCAAGAGGATAGCATAAATATAAACATACCATGCAAGTGTACTTAACTGAAGATTCACTCTATCTACAATATGATGTAACGATGGATAACCCGCAAAAATCTGTCAGTTTAGAAAACGCACGAAATGCAGTCCAACAGGGGTGGAAAAATACAAACATTTTCTGGGGGAGACCCTAGACCCGCCTACTATTGCATACGACACCACACCAAACGTTTTGTCACCAACAGTCATTTGTCATCTCTCCACACTCAGTATAGTATGGTCCCTTTTCTTGCAGATGGCCCTACGGACGAATTCTTAAAAAAGGCCCTGACAAGCTATACAGGGTGTATCAAAAAAAGCGCAATCCTCGACTGAAATGTAAATTGCTAAACAAATAATAGACGAAAACGTTAAAGTTTACATACATTTTAAAGCGTAGCCATTCAGCTTTCTAACAGTGGGTTGTTTCTTAAATTTGACTCATTGGTTCGCGGGTAATAATACTTTACGTTATTGCGATTGGAGATTAAAAAAATTGAGATGGAATAACTAAACGTTCTCATGAAAATAACTGATTTTTTCATTAAAACAAAAAAATGTTGCATTTATTAAATGGATTGTAACAATAAGTATAATTACGGCTTTTCTTCCACTATTTTTAACTCAGTTTGAAACTTCAAATGCGATATAAT
>CACRXK020014719.1:0-12836 GCA_902702795.2 Paramuricea clavata
TAAGTATTTTCTCAAAGGCTTTAACAAGATTTTCTCCAGTCTTTGTTTTTATCGGTTCAGCCCACGCATATTTGCTAAGTACATCGATTACAGTTAAAGTGTACTTAAAGCCATTGTATTTGCTTATCGAGTCCATAATCACAAGATCCGCCTCCCATTGCTCGTCAATTGCGCCTACAATGACACGGTTCCGTTTGAAACGATATCTTACAGGTTTATGTAAGGTATACGTGTCTTGCTTTTGTAGCCATAGCCGTATTTTATTCCGCGATATCTGATGTTTGCCTTCGTCTTTTACGACACGGTAAATTGAATCTACGCCACCAAAACTTGCGGGACTTTCTGGATTGTAATAGATTTGGCTCAGGTACTTTTCTGCCATCAATGTCTGAGGCTTGAATTACAATTTTCCCTCTACAGCACGCGGAAATACAACGCACTTTCCGAAAGATATCTCGGAGGGAAATTTCTGGAAGACTTTCACCTCAGAGGTTAGAACGAAATGAACCATGCAGCAATCATAGACTGACATATAAAAAGCTATTAGTGTAAGTGAGAGCGTTATTAAAATTGATGGTTTATTATTCCTTTTCGCCTTTGGGATATGAAAAGTTCGAAAGGCCTCGATAGTTTTTCGGACATGTTCTCGAACGCTTTCCTCGTTGTCACTTTGCACACAAACTAACGCTAAATAGGCAAAAATGCGACCAAAGTTTGTCATATTTATTTCTCTGTAAACTTGGCCAAGGTTTAGACCATGAGCACTCACTTCACGATATAGATCTCGATGGGGGTCGAGGATTGCATTTATATGAAACGATAAAGTCTGCTTATCGATATCGATTTCATTTTGTCTCAACTCGTCAAAAATTGTATTTATATTATTCATCTCACCAGAGAACCTCTCACCATAAAGGTTAAAACCCAAATAAGAAATGTAAGTGATTTATCTTAATAACATACAGAACACATTCATGATGATAAAAACAATTTATTTCGTTTTGCTACAGTTATTCATATTTCTTAAGAAATTCTTCATACGCTTCCTTAGCATTAATGTTAGTACTAGTGAATGTTTCTCCCGTGTCTTCATTCTTGTATCGATATTGTAGCGGATCACTGAATAGGACGAAGCCAGTCTTGGTCACACGAGGCTCGATCTCTTTCCATTCGAAAAATCCACAGCAGTCTATCTGAGGGCAGCAGTAAAACAGGCGGTTCTGAGTGGGTCCTTCTTTCTTCACTTCAGACGTACGGTGCATACCATCCCGTGCTTGCAGCGTGGTCGAGGGCTTTCGTAAATGTCTCCCCATTGCCAAAAGTTGCAAGGATCATGTCGATCAGAACACGTGAAGAAGGGTCTTCCATAATTATCTTTCATTTTATCTTTTACCACACATACTTTGGCCAATCTCTGATGTGTTGGGCAAATGGGATGATTGGAACCACTATTTTGACAAACTTCCATTGCTCTCGTAAACAGATAACAGTCTTCGTCATGGCAAAAGAACTCGCAGCTCGGTGTTTCGCCACAAAACCAAAACGTACCACGAGCAGTTGTAGAACAAGCAGCTGATTTACCGTGAAAACATTCCATCGTGAGTGTTGAATACAGACTATGCCTGTGAAAGGACACTAGCTGTATTTATAGTGATGTTACTGTATTGTGATGCTAATTGATCGCATTACCTGTCACATTTGGCCCAGGCTTGCCCTCGCTAATTGGTCGCGCTACCTGTCACATTTGGCCCAGGCTTGCCCAGCAAAGTGAGGTCATAGATTTTGCAAGCTCATTATAAATTTCGCCAGATTGTTAGCTGAACAAAGTGACGTCAAAGATTTTGCAAGCTCATTATAAATTCCGCCAGAGTGGGGTCTTTCACTATACTGTTATCTCATGATTATCTTTAATAATTTTTGTCGGTATATTGTTACCCCTGGGCTTCAAAGTAATAAGTTGTTTGATACCTTTCCAGATATTTTTAATATTCAGATTATTTTTTGCAAAGTAATTTTCGTAATACGTTCTTTTGCTAATTCGTTGCAGATGATTTAATTTGTTTCGGTAATGCTTAAATTTGGACTTATAATAGTCATTTTTTGTCATTAGATATTTCTTATACAATCTGTTTTTAACCTTAATTAAAGAACGCACAACAAAGACAATTTATTGTACTTTATTCTCTTAATATACAGATTAGATCATCCTGTCCTACATGTGTCATGGAATGATGCGGTGGCGTTTTGTTCCTGGCTTGATAAGCGCCTTCCCACTGAGGCAGAATGGGAATTTGCTTGTCGAGGTGGATTGCAGAAAAAGTACGACATGCTATATTTTTTAATTCAATTCTATTCAATAAATAGTTGGGAATCAATTTCTTGAATGAGAAGAAAGTTGTAATTGATTACGATAGTGTCTATACATAGACGTATGAAATCAAGTTATGTTATTCTTCTGTATAGGATGTTTCCCTGGGGTAATACTTTTAAAGTGAAAGGAAAACATCAATGTAATACTTGGCAAGGAGAATTTCCTATTTTCGACAATGCTGAGGACGGTCACGCAGGACCGGCACCTGTATGGACATTTAAACAGAATGATTTTGACCTTTATAATATGGTCGGTAATGTTTGGGAATGGACAGCTGATTGGTGGAGCATCAGACATTCGCAAGACTTTCAAGAAAATCCCGTACGTAAAATATTTGCAATCATATCCTGTGTGTGAATAGTTTTCAGATTGATAGAGAAATCGGTCTTTATGACCAAATCTTCTCTTCGTCGCAGAGGTTTTACTTTAAAATACCCGAAAAATGAGGAGGTTTCATAAATTCTGAAAATGGATAGAACTTCGAATTGAATTGTACACCAATTGTGATGATCACCCCAGTATGACGACTTGCCTTAATTATAGTCGGGATTAAAAATAAAAATCTCTCCGCGTTTACTGAAGCCTCATTAAGTAAAAATCAGCAAAGACCAAAGCATAAGAATATCTAATTTTATAATGCAAAACTAAAATATGTAAATTGTTACTGATATAATCTTTTTAAATAAAGAAAGACACACAATAAATAAATTTATTATCAGCATGACAAAATTACTGGATGCTGATTGGTTGAGAGGAGTACAATTATTTCATTAATTGTACTGCAGTACAATTAATGATTTTCCCAAAACAAACAAAATGTCGGTAAGGTATCATAAACACAAATGTGAAATGAAATTGCCCTAGAGGAACAAATGCACCAAACACGAACAAAAGCACCAAATTTTGCTTTACCAAAAGAACTAAATGAAAATACGAAAAAAGCACCAAATTTTGGTTGAAAGTCTGGCAGGATTGGGCTTTGGCGAGAGAATCCAATTGGGCTTTGGCGAGAGAATCCATGCTAATGATGAAACAAGTAATCATGCGATGTTGCTCGTACAATTAGAGATTAATAGCACTCGTGATGTTTGGAAATTTGCCAAATTGGACTCGCCCCGGCGGCTCGTCCAATTTTGGCAATATTTCCAAACATCACTCGTACTATTAATCCCTAATTGTACTCGCCATCGCATGATTACCTATACAAATTGACCGAAATTAAATATTTATGTAGATTGGTCCTATTACTGGTCAAGACAAAGTGAAGAAAGGAGGATCCTACATGTGCCATAAGGTAAAATTTTCTGAGCAACACCAGGGGGCAGATCTGGCCTCATTTGTTATTGGGGATGGAGGTTTCCCAGAAGAGGGTGCACGAGGGTCTGGAAGACCCCCTTAATTGAAATTTGAAACCCTGATATGCCATTTCCTCCATTATGGGAAATACATTTATATTGGAATTAATTGGTTTTCGTGGTTTAATAAACCACTGTACATTTATTTTCAACCTTTAAATAACAGCGTGGAAAGTAAAAGAAAAAGGGTGGCGTGACCTAAAAGTTCAAAGTACTTGGTCATACGGGATGACGTCACATTTCTATTTTTCGCAACATTAACTATATTTATTGACAATTTGTTCTTTAAATTTGTTCTCACGGTACTAGAGGCAAAAATCAAGAAAATATGTTCCACACTGGATGATGATCGTCTTAACCCAGCGGTGAAAAGGAAAATTTAAAGTGCCCCTGACACAAAAATTTTTTTCAGTCTATTGAAAGTACTCATTTAGTATAGTGTTCTAGCGAAAGAATTTTTCGATTTCATCAAAACGAAAAAATTTTAGAGCCGTTTGAACACGCAAAATTTGGGCTTTCGGTTGGCAGGCGTCCGTGTTCGAAGAAAACTGGAACGAGCGATTTTTGTTACGTCACGCAAGTGAGTCGGTGTATATTCTATTATTCGACTATACTAGCACTATCAACTCTCGGCGGATATATAGGTAGATTTGTGATCGAAAAAGATATGCCTTTTTACTGTGTTGCAGCTAACTGTACCAATAAGGGACCGGTCATTATTTATGGCAGGGGTGGGGGCCGAAGAGAAAGTATAATGAAGCCGGAAAAAATCATTACCCACCTTTTTCGAAACAAAATTTCTAGCTACCCCACCGGTGGAATGCCAGAAAATTTTTTTACCCCACCCAAACCTATTTTGTTGCAATGTCAAAGGTTCAGACATAAAATATGTAATGAAACAGTTTAGTATTTTGTATGCGTATTACTCATCAAGGTACAAAATTGCCCTTGATGAGTAAGATCATCTGCTGTTAGAGAGTAAATAATTATTATTATAGGGTGCTTTGACCACAGTGGACATTATAATTAAAAGGGAATAGGATTGATTGGTAATACTTGTTTAGCAATATCCCTTGCCCCTTATTTCTTGTGGAGTAATTAAAGCACACAACAGTCATGCCTTTATTATGGGTTAGCCCTACAATAGCAATTAAGGTACTATATAAAGAATTATAGTTATCTGAAGGCTTAAAATTTGTCTACTTGTAAAATTTAAATATGAATGGGTTTTTATAGTTTGTATTCAACGCTATATTCCCTTTTCACGAGATAGTGCAATATGCTAGTCCCATGCATAAACATATATTTATTTTTTTAACCATATGCTTCAATATTTTAGAACACTAACCGTATTTCACCATCTCTTTCCCACTTTAAAGTTTCACTGTATATAATTTGGTTTCTTTCACATTCTTGCATTTTTGTATTAATTAAAATGCAATTTTATTTTGAAACAGTTTCACAAAATATGTGCTCACCCATGATTGCAACTATCTAAGTTCTAAAATTTCCTCTGAAATTCCTTTAATATTTCCTTACTATAGACAATCACATGTATTATCATGGAATTTTAAAGGAATTCCTTAAGAATTCCCAAGGAATTATTGAAGTTTATGAAATCAATTTAATATTTTAATTCGTAAACAATACAACGATACTAATTTGTCCCATGTGAGAATATCTGAATTTAGAAAGTTACTGTAAATTAATGAGAAAAAGTTGCTGTTATACAGTATGAAGATAAAGATATTCATCCGAATTCCAAGTATGATTATGTAAACAATTAAATTAATCTGTAAAACGGGTAAATAGACTTCTCTTATTTTATCTATGTATACATGATCTGCTAGTAAAGAAAAACAGCTAGTTGCCAAAGGCTAGAGATGAACATATTGTGAACTAGCCATTGGAATGATTCTCCAGATTCACAAGGGGCATGGGGCATATTTCATGATTTGCTACCTGAATTGTCCACATGGTTTACAAGCACATACTGGATATCAATATTAGTTATGCAGTATCAAGTGTAGATGCCCAAAAATTAAATCCTGAAAATTTAATAGACTGTACATATACTTTTTGAGATATGTAATAAGAGGATGTTTATATGGGGGTGAGGCTGGATGCCCGGGGTTAGGGGCTACAGACTTAAGGTCACTTTTCCTGAAGCAAGATCTTGGGCTAAAGGGGTGGGATCTCGCTTAGCTATACAACCCTCGAAATTCACCTCGGCACTCGGCAATTGCCGACGCAAATGCCGAGGGAAGTTACGATTTTTCATAGTTTGCCTCGGCAAAAAAATGCCGAGGCAATTCCACCCGTTGTACCTTAAATTACAAACTACAGCGTCTGTTCGTTTTCCCCCTTAAATTTAGAAACTACAGTGTTTGTTTTTTGTATTACTTCTTTGTTCGAATTGTTGTCATCGACGTCAAATGAACAACAGAATATTTCATTCATAGCTACTTTACAAAACATTTAAATTTGAGCTTTTCAGCGTCGGCTTCGGTTGAAATGAAGAACAATCTTGATGGTTTAAAGAAGGCACGTCAAGAAACTTTGTTTTATCTTTTAGACTGTTGCGTGATTACCGTCAAGTTTATTCTTTCATACAATTGGTTGTTAATTACCACTAACTTTTTAAAAACATTTTGAATCAGGAATTTGTAAAATAACAACAAATTGTCAAACGTCAGAATCTACGCTCGTTATAATATTTGTTTACAATAATTTCTGTATGTACTTTACTTTAATTACAACTGCGACGTGAATGCCGAAGTAATTGCCGAAGTAATTGCCGAAGGAATTTAAGGTGATTTCATTGCGTGCCTCGGCAAAAAAATTGCCGAGGCATTGCCGAGGCAAACTCGAAAATTATCGGAAGACTTCGGCAATTATTTGCCGAGGCAAAAATAGTTGAATTTCGAGGGTTGCTATAGCTGGGCCCGCTCTTTACCCATATATACACAAGGTGAACTTTAGTAAGAAATAACAACAAAGGCAGGATCTTGCCAAAACTGGGCCAGCTTGGGTACCCTGGGGATGGCTTGCAGTTGCACCATATAAACAGCCCCTATATATAGGCAGTATATATTTTGTCTGGTAATTGGAGTCTTTGAGATTTTGTGTGTAAATGAATATAAAAATGACCCTTTACGGGTGGGTTGAGGGGGGTGTTTCTGTCAACATTTTGGAAAGCAATAATATTTTATTAAAAAATTAGAATAATCACATATTAAATTCTGATAATAGTATATATTGTATTGTGTGTGATTAAAGTAAGGTTATTTTTTTTTACCCCACCTCTGCATGCAAGGATTTTTTGGCCACCCCACCTAAAGCAACTATTATTTTTCAGTTACCCCACCATTTTCTCTTCGGCCCCCACCCCTGCCATAAATAATGACCGGTCCCTAAAGCATATTTAAAAGATGGAATAAGTCTACACAATATTCCATACTTCAATGACGAACACGCGGAAGCCAAAAGACGAAGAAAAGTGAATTGTATGGTAGTAATTTTGTCTTCATAGCATGCACCGAACGTACCGGAGATATGAACCTTGCAAAGTCATAGAACGTCTACGTTAGTAGGAAGCTTATTAAAGATGCGCCAAATCTGAGACATGGCGCGACTAAAAAACAATCGCTAATATAAATGGGAGACTAGTTTTACTTTGTTTTTCTCGTGTCCCTGACTTTGTTTACCAACAACAGTTTTTATCCGTGAAGTGAAACTGTGATAATAGCGGCAGTTTTTCGTCACGTCCGCGTCGCAGATTTGGTATTAATGATACCACTAGAGACCTGACGAGATGCTACAGATCAGCATCTTCCAATACAACATATTAAGTATTAACCAGGTATAAAATTCGCTCCGGAATCATCGGACTGATTCTGTTGATTCTATTGACATGATACTTTATAGAACTTAGAATATAAAAAGTTAAACACTTCAGCGATCAAAACCTTCGAGCTGATTAAAACAGATAACTTAACAGGCATCAAGATTCGACTCACTTGCGTATAAATGCTAGTGCCAGACTTCTGTCGCCGACGGCCATTAGCCAAAAATATTTGGATTCAAACGGCTCTAAAATTTTTTCGTTTTGATGAAATCGAAAAATTCTTTGGCTAGAACACTACACTAAATGAGTACTTTCAATAGACTGAAAAAACATTTTTGTGTCAGGGGCACTTTAATTATTTTGTTGAAATAATCTTGAAACAGCAGAATATCAGCTTTTGCGACATGAGCACACATCCGATGCGGATATGTACTGTAGTATAGTATACTCCTAACATGCATGAAGTACCTATGATAGTGGTCGTATGCAATACATAACGCCAATAATTCGCGATGTATAACTCGTATGATTCGTAATGTATATATGGAGTATACGCGGGTATACTGATTGATCCTCGCTGAAATTAATGCGCTTAACGTATAGGCTAACACTGTCTACATGGTTACAGCACTACAGCGACCCGCCATATTAGTGCTTGAATATTTTCTTGCGTACTCGAAAATCAATCTTTCAATACCAGAGTTTTCGTCAAGGGGGTGGTGGACACCAGTAGGAGTAGTGCGCATACCTCTGTAGATCCGCCTCTGAGCTGCACTTTGTTTGCTTGTGGCAGTCATAGTATTAACGTTATATATTTTCTTTATATATATAGTCGTTTTGCTACAGATACAGATGTGCCGCAAGGAATAAGAACACTCCAGATAGCTCGGCGTCAAACCTTGGATTTCGCTGCGCCAAGGATGCATAGCATAGCATAGCATAGCATAGCATAGCATAGCATAGCATAGCATAGCATAACGTGAACAATGTTTTTAATATTTGGAATTTAGTTTGTAATTATGATTTATTTTTCGTCATGGACTGTACGGATAAATATATAGAGGCCATGTTACACGAGCCAATTTTCCTGCAACTAACAATCTGATTTAAAAATACTCGTAGACGAAATGAGAACCTGGCCTTTATCTTCTCCACTTTTTCGTTACATAAAAGATGAAACGGCAGCAAGGGTAGCCGTTTTTCTGTGATTACTTTTGTAGCTACATAACATGACCCTGAAAGTTGCAGGAAAAATTGCTTCGTGTAACACAGGCATGCAGTACCAAGAAAATTGTATGCATGACAAAAGTATTCCATCTCTATCACTAATTAAATGATCAATTTCTAAAGCTCTCAGCTAGGGGACCTGATGAATTCGGGACCAAATTCGAGACCAAATTCGGGACCAAATTCGGAACCAAAACGGTTTTGGGGGGACGGTCCTCAAAACAGGAAAGATTGTTTCATTTTCCGATTTTCATAGCATCTTCGAACAATGGATAGTGTTACACAACGTATTAACGTCATGATGCTTGTGATGTTACTCTGAGTGTATATCCACACCGGGCAAGCTTGAAAAATATGCCTGACCACGGTGGGAATCGAACCTACGAATCAACCAACACAATCGCACCAACAAGAATCGAACCAACACAGAAAAATCAGTATTAACGTTAGTTCTGCGTGTGATTGAGTGTATACTGAAAACATGCAAACTCGTCAGTTCTTATAAGAATTCGTTTTGAGATGACCGAGAATACGGGATACTGTATATAAAGAAAAATCGAAACGCCGAAACAAACGAAATTTATGATAAACCATGCACAACATGCCGGAAAATTGCAAAACAACTTATTTTTAAATCATCTATTTTGTTGTGACTAAAGGCCATGCATGTTACATGAGCCAGAGCGCTATGTTGTCTAGAAAAGTAGTCGCAGGGAAATTATGAGCATGACCTGGATTCTACTCTGCCGACACTTTCTTTGCATAACATATTCTTAAGGAATGAAAAATTAAAGAAATGGATGAAAAATGTTGGCAGAGTAAACCGTGTGATAATTATGTTCATGCACAATTTCCTTGCGACTATTGTTTAAAGAACATGGCTCTATGTCAGAAACTGCGTTGCAAGTTGCAGCAAAAATTGCTTCGTGTATCATGGCCTTAAATGGCTGTTTATAAACGAAACGAAACTGGTGATTTTTCCAATCAAATTAAACAAATATACTAACAAAGAGATAACATTTTACCGTTGTTTGTTCAGTATGACGTCATAACATGGTGGAGAGTACGTCTCAGTTTTTACTCTTTAAATATTATTCTTTGAAATCCTTGAAAGTCTTTAAATTTGAATGCAGGTCTTTAAGGTCTTTTAAAAGTCTTTGAATTGTGTGAATAAGCGAAGAAAGTCTTTAAATTCTTTAGTGAGTATTTGATTATACGATTTCCTAGCTAATAAAATAGATTGATCGAAGCAAGATTTTCGCAAATATCAACGAAAAAGTGCATTTTAGGATGTGATTTGACGGGACTAGTTACAGGACTTGGTAAAAATGTTGCTTATATACACTACATCGCAATTTTTCGACAGCTGATTGCTCTCAAAGGTCTTTGAAAAGTCTTTGGCAATAGGCAGAAAAAATCTTTGAAAGTCTTTGAATTTTTTTTGGTCTTGGAGACTTCGAACCCTGTAATAGCATGACGTCATAGCATTCTCCATATCACAATTTTAGAGACCTTAAGATGTAGGACGGCAAAGCGACGACGACGGCCAAAACAAATTCATTCAAATAAATGATTGTAAAGAAAAATTCCTCATTTGTATACTGAACCAATTTGCTATACTGAACCAATTTCTTGCGTACTAAAATGCAAACGTTGCACACAGGACGTCGCGCGATCGACATTTTGCGATCACTTTCTTTTGAAATACAAGCAATCAAACGCAACGGATGAGGTTGACTGAACACATTTCAAAATCTCGCGTCATTTTGCACTGAATGGAAATCCGCCTTTATAAAAGCTCTAGTTTACCGGTTGTAAACAGACCGTGGACGACGTATAAATCTCCTGTGGGATTTTAATGATTCGTTTCTTTTTGCTGCCGTAAGCAGCACACTAATCTCGACAACTGATTTTGACGTAACGACTCGTGCTAGTTCCCTTGACCGAGTTATAACAATGCAGCTTGAATCAGAATATACAAGAAATTTGGATTTCTGATGCTCGGTAATTGCTCGTAAGTCGTAAAGCTCTCGCTTTGTACATTCAGCCATGATGAAAAATATCAAAGACAATAATTTCTTTAGACACTAAAAGACAATAATTTCTTTAGAAAATTACTTTTTGGTATAGTGTCGTATAGCCTTATATAGTGTTGTATAGTCTTGTATAACGTTGTATAGTGTTGTATAATCTTGTATATAATAGTGTTGTATAGTCTTATACAGGGTGTCCCAAACAAATGTTCCCTATCATATTTTGTGGTACTACATCGTTACCTGTAATCGAATATTCAAATTTTTAAATTTTTTTATCAATGAACATAATATTACGTTAATCGTTGCATTTTTTCGCACCAAAATATTTAACCGTTCGCCTTCTAGAGTTACTTAAGGTGGCGACACCAATATTGCCCCTTGTCCAAATTGTGGATATTAGGTTTAAACAATACGGAACGTAATAAAATATTTGGGTGTAGATAAAAGGCGGACGGATAAAAGGCGGACGGCGGAGCATTTTATAAACACACGATTACTACCGCAAGGTGAGACTTTTTTTATATATTGGTTTACGGATTTGACTTTAAAAATAAGAGGTCGGTAGGTCGGAAAAAAATTAAAAAAACAAAAACGAACTGAGTATAAATGAGAACCGAAATTAATAATCTTAACGTCAATTTCAAAAAAACGCAAAAAACGTGCATGGCTAATCTACATATTGATTGTCACAACGATAACATGAGCCAGCAGTACCTAGAGTCAAAGTTCACTTGAAGTGTACGTCATGCCAGAACCCCCAAATTAATTAAAATTACTGAAAATTGTAAAATTTTTGACATCCAAATTTTTATTTTTAATTTTTCACTTTCTGAATATTTACGGTCGGCGGATCCGTAAACCAATGAATAAAAAAAGTCTCGCCCAACTAATTATAATACCCTAAATTAAAGTATACCAGCTTTAGATCTGTGAAATGAATATGTTTTCACCCGTTAGAATTTTTAGCACGGGAATTTTTTAATCAGCATTCAATACGTATGTATGATAGAAGGCTGTTCCTCGTCTTTTGCGTGAAACTATTAGAAATATTGTTAATTTAAAAAGCGCCTTAGTTTTGGTACTTCTGTATATAACTGCCCTAGTATAACACTGCCATTGAAATAAAATATTAGGCGGGGCTATTACATGACATTCACTTGCTGTCATTTTTATACTTTAAATTGTATTGACTTATAATCCCCGTTTTACTTACTAAAAGGCTAACACGTAGCCAAGGTCCATTCATGTGAGTGCTTATACATATTACTATTCAATACAATACAATACAATGCAATTTTATTTAAACACGGCAAAAATCTTCAGTTTACAGATGGTAAGTATGATCATGTCTTCTGGATTGTCTATGGTATGATAAATTAAATAAATATAAAAATACCATGAACTGGTTTACAAGATTGCCGTGTGGAAGTGAGGTAAATTACTAATTACTATATATTAATATAAATATTTCGCTATTGCTTTCCTAAATTGGGCAAATGTTTGTAGTTTTCTTATATCTTGGGGATGACTATACCAAAGAACTGCCCCACTATAGCAAAAGCTTCGTTTTAGGTAATTCGTTCGTGGCTTTGGCAAATTTAACCGTATTTCGGAATTTCTTATATTCCACTGTATATAGATGTAGAACGAAATTATAACCTTCCCTAAGTCCTTCAAATAAATATAATAGAATATACAATATTTAATTACGCTGCCCAACTTACATTGCCCAAGTTGACGTTACACATATATATACATTTTTCAAACAGCTTGTTACACTGATTACTGTCAATACTGTGTGACATTGACATATATAGTATAGATATATTATAATATTATACCTCCAATTCAAATTGTCCAATGAAAAAACAGCATTTGTACCACGTGATAATGTGATTTTTTACGGTATTTCACTCAAATTCGTGATTTCGCAATGCAGCGTGAGATACTATACAGCTATTTCAATTAAGGTTGTCCATGCCGAGCAAAGCGGAATAGTC
>CACRXK020014720.1:0-11881 GCA_902702795.2 Paramuricea clavata
CCCCTCGGCATAATAAATGTACTTTCCCTAATAGCTGTTTTGCGAAATAGAGAGTAATTTCAAATCTGTTCAGTGTTTTTTTATACACTCTGTATAGACAATTATAGTGTATAGTTAATGACCATAAGGGTCGGCCGACTGCATGTATGTAACCTGTTTACTGTAAATGTTTTTTTAAATGTTTTTTTGTTTGCTCCCCTTAATTTGAATTGTTTTCCCAGGGCGTTGATGATGTCACTGGAGAACCACTTATACAGAGAGATGATGACAAGGTTTGTTTTCCATACGCAGTACAGTTTATATATTTCACTTCATTAAGGCTTATATTTTATATGGATCTTACATTGACTGTAGTCTGGTAATGTATTAATGCAGTTCAATCTTATGAACAAACTTAAGACAATTTCACGTGTATTGGTGGGTTTATACAAGCATTACAAGGCAGCAAATGGTGATCATCCTCAAAAATGTTGACACTAAATCACGAACAACCAAATTAATCTCCGAAGGGTTTTGTAGATAGAAATTGCGAGTGTAAATTTTATATATTTATTAGAGCTTACAGGAGCAAACTTTTGGATGTCCTGATATTTACCCATACACCTTGTTACATTGGCGTCACCTTTGTATATATACATGAACTTGCGGTTAGTTCTCGACAACTGGCCTCAGTTGGTTAGAGCGCTGCACCGGAATCGTAGGTTCGATTCCTGCCACAGGGAACCAGAGGGCCTATAGTTGTATTTTTCGCAACTGCTCCTTGTTGCGCCTAATAAGTGTATAAAATTTACACTCCAAATTTCCATCTACAAAACCACAGAATACTACAGACACTACACAGAAGTCCATCTCCATTGTTTTTTGCGTAAGCGTTATTCGTCATGATTCGTCACTCAGCAAGTACCGTAAACAGAAGCAGTCACCCCCTGGACGTGCGCCATTTTTAGTATTTCCAGGGGGGACTGCTTCTGTTTATGGTATTTGCTGAGTGACGAATAATTACGAATAGAGCTTACGCTAAAAACAATGGAGATGGACTTCTGTGTAGTATTCTGTGACAAAACCCTTCTACAATTAGTTATATCGAGTGAGATCCCCAAAATCCTGATATTTCCCAAATTAAACTCCATAAATCATCATATTTATTTCAAATACAAGACTACAACGCAAAGAATTAACATTTTTCCTCACCAGGTCGACCACCATCTGCTGTTGCATGCTGCAGTACCATAGTTTGCTTCTGAAAAGCACTGGGCCCTATAATGCGGTTTTGTTAATTTTTAGCCTGAGACTGTTGATGCAAGGTTGAATATCTTCCAGTCTCAAATGGCTCCAGTACTTAAATTTTATAGGTACGTGTGTGGAAAATAGGTAAAAAAAAATTTAAATTAATCTTTTAATTCGTCCTTGGGGAATTGTTCCAGTTATTAAGGGGCTGATGAGAACCTCCCTATCACTCGTGCAGCCTCCTTCATTGCGTCTCAACTTCCAACCCCGTCTTAAAACTGGCAGTTACGCAGGCTATCACTTGGCTTGACCTAGCCTGCTGAAGCGTTATGCAATGCCCCCATGATTTAACGTCCTTGCAAAAACGTCCTCCTTTCTCTATTTCAATCGTGGCGTATTGCTTCAAAATGTTCTGGAAGCAAAACTGGTACAACACGATTGAAATGGAAAACTGGCTTCAGTTAGTTGATGCTATAATAGGTGATGTAACTGATGTATGATGTGTAAAGTTATCTCAGTGACTGCATGCACCTCGTCTCATGCATCTGATGGGTGTTACCAGTACAGTATATGCAATTTTCTGGTTTCTCACTCAAATGCCACAGCTCAAATGCCACCCTGAGTAAATTGGAATCAACTCATGTTCTCTCTGTATGTTGTAGTGAGCAAGAGATCCTACATACATTTCCTGGCACAGAGTCTGATGTTATATATCCAGAAGTGAAAGAGTTTTTGAAGAAAGTGTTACAATAGAGAATGAATGTAGTACACTGGAATTAATAGTACAGTAGAACACAGCAGCTGGCAGAAAAATGCGATTTCAAATCAGCGATCTTGGGGGAAGCTCCCAGTTCATATATAAATTTAATAATTTATAGTACTTGATGTGCCAAACTATGAAATGAAATAGATTTATAAACAGCAACAATTATACACAAGATACAATAAGTCATGTGAATCAAATCGATTATATATATTACAATCCAATACTGTGAATAGAGGGGTATGCAATGTAATATAATGAACCTTGTGTCCACTTAAAAATTACTTGTTGCTTTGTGGTATTGAGCTACGAGTGTCGTCCATTTTTACTGTCCACCATGTTCATAGTAATAGCGCCATTTCAGGTGAAGTTATATTCGCTAAAGCTTACAGTATAAAACAAACTGACTTCAAGTTTCAATGAATGTCAAGTAGAAACATCTTGAGTGTGGGGGTACCAATGTAAGTATAGCGATGAACAATATTTACGAGGTTGGTTGAAGGATGCATGCACTGATATACAAATAATGAATGTTTATGAGTGCAATGGTAAGAATATTTTCATGAGGTGAAAGATGGAATGTTCCATTCAACGAGGCGACAGCCGAGTTGAATGGAACATTCCATCTTTCACCGAATGAAAATATTCTTACCATTGCACGAATAAAAACATTCATTATTTGTTTTACATAATACCAAAATAGACAAATATTAAAAGGTTTACTGTAAGCTCCCGCCATTTTGACGAGTCGTATTTGCATTAAATCCCATTCCCATTTATTGAGTTTCGAATATCGGGTTTAAAATAAACAGCGATCACCGTACGAGAAGCATTTTGACGGATGCGATTTATCGAAAACACAAAGAGTGCAATGGAATAAAACGTATAGTACAATTGCACTCGCAAGAGTGCAATGGAACGTATTCCATTGCACTCTTGGGAAATGGAATTTTCTATTCAATATCACGTGATCATAAACAGCCAATTAAACGATCAGAATTCAATAAGGTATTATATAAAAGTAAATATATTCAACCAATCTCGTTAAGTAAAAAATCCACAGATGATGCCTGTGATTTTGCGATTTTGCTGTTCGTATAACTTCGTCCTAAAAGTAATTATAATAGTTCAGTGGGCTCAATGTATGGGCAAACAATGGATGGAGCACGGTCAAAGACAAAGAGTTTAAGATTTACGACGAGGCAAACTCGACGACGCGTCTCAATTTCAGCTCAAGAATGAGCGCTACTTTGATTACTGTAATAAATGCTTGAAGCTTTTTAATTTATAACGTTATTTATAACGTTACAAACAGCTAAATTCAGGAGAAACGATGTGGTGTTTGCTATAAGGCTGACTTTATGTAACACATCTAACGTCGGAATACGCTTTCACGTTGCTGGAAGACGTGATAATGCTTAGCTTAACCTTGTATTCAGAATGACAATGCTGTTGAGGATACCCCTGGGACCACAAGTTATTCATAGTTTTTGTCTTGCATGAAGAATTTCTTTGTTTCGAAGGCGCGTCGTTAAGTTGCCGCGTCGTAGATCTTAAACTCTCTAATGATTGGAAACATAATTTAAAATTAAACGTCTGAAGATGTCTTCACTTTGAATGTTCATATGATGGAATACTTTGGTGTCCGTATAATACAATTATTGTGCACATATATCATTCTGGAAAAAGACTAGCTGGTTTACACTACGAACGTTCCTTGACCAAATTACAGTATCTGTATGCTTTCATCGACAAAGTGTAAACCTCTTTCAAGACATATGATTTCTAGACAGCCACTGTGCTTTGGTAGTTTGGTTGGGTCAGTTACAATTGTTATAGATTCTTTACTTGTTCAGTAACTTGATTACAATTGCGACCCCTTTGTTTTCAATCGTCTTCAGTTTTTTAAGGTAAGGTTTCAGGGATTGTTCCACTTCTTCATATACTTCTGATACCGAGCACTCCAAGAGACTAGAAAAAATATTAAGAATTAAAATTATGGAAAAAGTCATACTTGACATGAGTAGAGAACGAACCCTTGTATACGTATACTTGAATAGAGTCGGAGAGCGAATTTTTTTGCCAGGGGCCTGTTAAAGTTAACTATAGTTAGTGGAAGAGTCAACCAAGCAGAATCGTATATTTCGGGGTTAAAGGCACAGTTCAGCCTGTTGAACGATGGTTTTTAAGGCGCATTTCAGCCCTTTTAATTGAAAAAACTAACTAGGAAAATCAATTAAGCATAATTCAAGATCAGCAATCTTAATGTTTTTAACATTTAAAAACATTTATATTGTTAAAAACATCGAGTTTACTGATTTTGAATTATGCTTAATTGATTTTCCTAGTTAGTTTTTTCAATTAAAAGGGCTCAAATGCGCCTTAAAAACCATCGTTCAAAAGGCTGAACTGCGCCTTTAAACACTATTTAGCTACGAAAGTAGTTAAAAAAATAATGTCTAAACACTGTGACTGTTTCCCAAAATCAAGATGGACACAGCCAATGAACAGAATATTTTAACAGAGGTCAAACTGACCTTACGACCACGAAAGCTCCCCTGTTGATCTGACACATGTTAAGTAAGGTTTCTGGGTCTATCCTGGCCATCAGTAATGGAGAGAAAAGAACATCTGAACCTGAAATGTAACATGGTTTTATTACATACATATTTCCATTTACTGTAGATAGGAAGTTGCCTAATATTTGACTTCCACTTTTACCATGGATTATTGGTACATGTACATTGTCGTACAATATATTAAACTTTGTTTTAACTTGCCTTTCTCACTGCGCTTTTTATCCAATTGGATTAGCTGTTTGATCGCAAAATGACCACTTGCACTTTTGAATACATGGTCCTAAACAAAACAAGCCAACATACAGTTTGGGTAAATGATTGTGATCCCATAACGCTCCAAATTGAGATGGGAACATGATATTTTAAAATGATCAACGTAATCGGCGTATGGGGTCAAAGAATTTTTCCACCAAACCAACAAATAAGTTAACATAATTATAGGTCCCGTTTCGATGCACCAGCAGTAACCATGCAAACAATTTGTTTGCTCACCAAAGGAAATAATATTGAGCTCATTGAGGGTAAGCAGGAAAAATCATGCCAACCTGATCAAAGAGGATATAGGCGCTTCCTGAGTTGGCACTTATCAAAGAAATCATTATTTAGTGTATATATAATACAGTACAAATATAGCATTTTTAAGTATTTACACAGATTATTTATCCTTATTTTCTCTCACGTGATTTATATTCTTACCTCCTCTTCGTTGTTGATGACATCTAATTCTTTACTTGCCAACTTTGCAACACTTTGCATAGCAGGTTCCACACCACCTACAAAATATAACCAGAACTTCATGTCTTGCCAATTAAGGTAAGACGCATAGAACTAATCAGTACAGACGTTTCGACTCAGAAAGGTCAAAAAGTTTTCATTGTTTTTTTTTTAGGCCATGCAATGAATACCAACATCCAGGGTTTTTATGATAAGAAATATAAAAATATGGCCATTAAGACGGTGGAAATTTGTTTTCCTCACCGAGAAGACCACTATCCAATATTTAGATTTCCTCAGAGAAGACCACTGTCCAATATTTAGATTTCCTCACAGAGAAGACCACTGTCCAATATTTAGATTTCCTCACAGAGAAGACCACTGTTCAATATTTAGATTTCCTCACAGAGAAGACCACTGTTCAATATTTAGATTTCCTCACAGAGAAGACCACTGTTCAATATTTAGATTTCCTCACAGAGAAGACCACGGTCCAATATTTAGATTTCCTCACAGAGAAGGCCACTGTTCAATATTTAGATTTCCTCACAGAGAAGACCACTGTTCAATATTTAGATTTCCTCACAGAGAAGACCACTGTTCAATATTTAGATTTCCTCACAGAGAAGACCACTGTCCAATATTTAGATTTCATCACAGAGAAGACCACTGTCCAATATTTAGATTTCATCACAGAGAAGACCACTGTCCAATATTTAGATTTCCTCACAGAGAAGACCGCTGTCCAATATTTAGATTTCCTCACAGAGAAGACCACTGTCCAATATTTAGATTTCCTCACAGAGAAGACCACTGTTCAATATTTAGATTTCCTCACAGAGAAGACCACTGTCCAATATTTAGATTTCCTCACAGAGAAGACCGCTGTCCAATATTTAGATTTCCTCACAGAGAAGACCACTGTCCAATATTTAGATTTCCTCACAGAGAAGACCACTATTCAATATTTAGATTTCCTCACAGAGAAGACCACTGTCCAATATTTAGATTTCCTCACAGAGAAGACCACTGTTCAATATTTAGATTTCCTCACAGAGAAGACCACTGTCCAATATTTAGATTTCCTCACAGAGAAGGGCACTGTTCAATATTTAGATTTCCTCACAGAGAAGACCACTGTTCAATATTTAGATTTCCTCACAAAGAAGACCACTGTTCAATATTTAGATTTCCTCACAGAGAAGACCACTGTCCAATATTTAGATTTCCTCACAGAGAAGGCCACTGTCCAATATTTAGATTTCCTCACAGAGAAGACCACTGTTCAATATTTAGATTTCCTCACAGAGAAGACCACTGTCCAACATTATAACGTTTGAAAAAGGTCTGCATGGTAACGCTTGAACGAACTTTGCATAAAATGCCATTAGGCCTTCCAAGGAATGTACTAATTAACAATTATTCGCCGAAGGCGAGGTGATTAGAGACCTTACGATTTTAGGACGGCAACGCGACGGCAACGGCTACGAATACAATAGATCATTGAAAAGAAATGAGTAATTACAATAAATGAATAATTTAGACATTGTCTTCGCTCTGTTTACAACGCCAAATCACATATTTTCACGTGTTGATACAACGGCTGCATTTCAAGACGCAGCATGTGCAACTTCAAACTGGGTTTAGCAGAACTCTTCCCAACCATAAAACCCACGTCTTCAACTTCTAAGACTGTATTAAATTCATACGATTGATAATATACGACGAGCTATCGACTACCATTTATTTGAAGGAGTTTGTTTTGGCCGTCGCCGTCGCGGTTGCCGTCCTAAAATCGTAAGGTCTCTATTATCGTGGAATATTCGCCGAGACGAAGTCGAGGTGAATATTCCCCGATAATCACCGAGCCTGAGGCGAATAATTGTTGTAGTATTTTTGCACAAGTTTTTTTGTGTTTTTCTGGTCTGAATTCATTTTAATTTCGCTTATTTCTTTATCACTAACTTCAACAAAACGGCTAGCCGCCATTTTGAACATTTCGATTTTGTTATATTCACCTGTAGGTGAATATAACAGATTAATACGTCAAATTTGACCAATCATCTTGTAGGATTTGTTATGTTCACTTGTGCAAAAATACTAAACAGTATTAATCACCAATGTGGTGCCTTTCAAATGAGGAGTTTATACTATAATTGTACAAATGACTTACTGTTACCTTCAACATTATGAACTATGGCGACAAAAAGTTGACTTAGAGCTTTATCAAAGAGTAACGTCTTGACATTTTCTGCTGCAAACTTGATCAACGATGGTGAAACTGCTGACAGCAGTTCATTTCTCCGCACAGAACTCTCTTTTTTGCTGTAAATTCAAACAAAAATCATGTATAAAATTGGTGTGTACTTTTAACAATTTAAATTATTACAGTAATCAAAGAGTTTATAGGGCGGAACCGGAACGTGCAGGTAAAACATTGAAATGCAAACTGACGTTTCAACATGTATAACATTCTAGACGAAAGTGTTTATTTATTAAATTAGCCTTGTATACACTATAATTATATTTCATGCATAACGCTGCAACCTCTAGGGAACTAAATACCCTAATTATGGGGGACTATCTACCCCAATTTTTGACCAAATGGGTCAAAATTTAAACTTGTGTTCTTGTGGTAGAGAAAACATTCTTTGTTAATATTCTTTTTACAGAATGTTAAAATGCAATTTAGTTCCCAATATCGTAAAATTTTTCTAAGTGACATCGTATAAAATGATATTTTCTTACAGTAAATCCGTTTCCATGTCCATGGTAACGGGAAAAGTTTTGTTTAAAAAACGGCCTTTACAGGCTGTATTGTAAGGATTTGACAAATTTTTCGGTAACATCGAATCACGAAAGCAGTAATTGAGGTTGAGCTGGAAAAAAATAATGTTGTTTACACACACAGACACAATCAAACACAAATTACGAAGAAATATTGATAACATTAGTTGCCACAGATCACTAAGTCGTATTCGTGCTCTTTAATCTCTAATAAAAGAACCAAGTGACTCAGACGATGAAATTTTCGTACCTGTGTTGATTTCCATCACCCTGTGTTAATTGTTGGATGATCTTTGGAGCAAAATACGAAGGTAAACGTGGAGCGAGGAGATAAAGTAGAACTTTTCTACCATGATGATTCTCAGCAATCTCACTTAAACGTGGTAACATTTCCTACAATGACATATACACATGTACAAGTCGTATCTTATTACTTTGTACTTAGCCAAGAGTGAGCTAAACATTCAGCTTAAGGAGTAAGATAAACATTCAGCTTAAAGAGTAAGATAAACATTCAGCTTAAGGAGTAAGATAAACATTCAGCTTAAAGAGTAAGATAAACATTCAGCTTAAGGAGTAAGATAAACATTCATGGATTTACAGTCCTGGGGAGCAGGGGGTGCGCAACTCTCCTAGCTTTGTGAAAGGTGGGATGCCAATTTCCTTACCAACTCCATTTTTTCGGTTTGGAATAGAGACAAAATGAGATAGTAACATGACTGCGAAAATGTCAAACAAGACTACAGACTACCGCCTGTGACTACTAACTAGTGATTACGTAACGCACTTGGTCAACGGTCTCACCGTGGACCATGACCGAATCTCGACGAGCACCCCTCCTATACCAGATCTGGCTAGATCCGTCTCTGAGTATATTTGTCACAATTTTACTAGGAGGGGGCTTTACTCTTCTCAGAGTTTTTTTATTATCTTGTATTCTTTTATATTCTATTGTGTTGCCTCGTTGCTTGAAAATCTCACGTTCTATTGTCTACCCCTAAATCGTGATTGGTGTGGACAACAATAGTGTACAAATATACAAGTGTGGTACATATATTATTATTTCAAAATATCAGACTGCAGTGACGGACAGTTGAATGGAAAGTTAGAAATCATTTTTGTTTATTAACTTACCGCGATTATAACTTTTTGAACAAGAACAGTATCATCAACACTGTCGAATAAGGCAAGTAACGTAAGATGACCATATTCTTCCTACATAACAAAGTTTTATTTAGGTCACAATGTGAGAACTCGCCGAAACACCCAAAATAATCGAGAGGTGAAGTTAACAAATGAGCATCTAAAAAGTCTATTGTATAAGCTGTTCAACCGTAACATACTGTAACAGATTGGGATGATTTCTCCTCAAAACAAAATTCCAGATAATTATATACAGTACAGTATACAGTATCCACTGTATGTAATACCAAATACTGCAATTTTCACATATATAAGGTCATCCCTTACTTTGCAAATCTTTATCACATAACTCTTGAAACTCTTTACAATTACTTTACGGTCCTGAAATTAATAGTCAGAATAAATGTAAATTTAAGTTTGTAACTAAATGTCCTGTAACCTCATCCTAAATATGCCTCATCATAAATGCTGTAGCTGCAGGGGTTACTAAATTATCACTTAATGTGCTCGAAGTAGCGGGCTGGCCAAAAGCAGGCCATATTTGAGAAATGTCAGACATACCAGTATCTTAAATTTTCTGCGTTTAATGTTAAAAAGGACAGTTTAGAGTAGGGAAATACATGCATAAATGATTGAAGTGCATGAAGAAAATTAATTTCTGACATCTAGCAGAGTGGAACTATTTTGGCAGTTCAAAATATATTGTAAATTGGATACCATAATTTATTTGACCTGCCAAAAAGAAAATAGTTTGTCAGGCCATATTTGTTTCGATTTTGACCCCAGCTTAAAGTCATAGTGGATGTTTGCATCTATTCTGGTGTCCAGCCAGCGCATTGTGGTGTCCTTCGCAGCGTGTAACACGTTTTAATATATCATTGTATTGTATACTTTCTTCCAGATCTTAACCTCGCATTATATAAAGTAGATATTCTTACTTTTGGAGTTCCATGCCACAAACATGACATCGTCACTCTTGCACCTTCACTCGTGTGAAGAATCAAAACCAACTGTTCACGTACGGCCTCGATCATCTCCTGGAAAAAGAAAAAACATTTTCAATAACCAACCATTATGGCAAGACAACAAAACAATGCCAACGAAAGCAGGTAAATACTGACTATAGGAAAATAGGCAGGGATGCATATCCCTCTAATGTCTCTAGCATTCCCACAGAGAAAATCCACATTGCCCAGCGCCGATGCCTGATCAAATTTTCATGGTTATGAAATTCTTCACAGCGAGTAACATAGCCGCATTTGGAGAACTGACAGTGCATGATTTTCCAAGCTCTGCAGTAATTCATCAACAATGCTTAGTGAAATTAGAAAACATACCGTTCGCATCTTTTCGTCAGCATTAGTGAAGAAATCCAATAACGCCTTGTGTACAATTGTATGTGATACAAGAGACCTGTAAAGAAATACAAGATTTTCAGATTTAAAATTCACAATTAAATTGATTGTACAATGTAACAAACGAAATTACTGTAGCCTTGTTTTTTCGTATAGTTAAGATTCTAGCTTGATGCAGAATCTGGGCATGCGTTGATAGTTTCAATATAATCCACTGTAAATGCTAAGGGAAAACCTTGGGCGACAAAAGGGTTTATTGGTCATTACATTACATGTATACCAAGCAATATATAGGGTAAAAGATTTCAGAATTTCAACATACTTTTGTATTAAAGATACAAGTGTTTCTTTGAGGTTCCTCAGGATGTATGGTTTCTTGTGTGGATCACTTGCAATAATTTCCTCAAGTGAACGAGCATCATCAATCTAGAGGACAATGACCATCATGAACATGCAAATAAAATATATGTAATAGGGGGATGAAGAATTAGACAACGAATGGGTGGAGGATAATAATAATAAATGAAAGAATGACAGGTATTACATGTTACATGACTATATTGCATTGCAGACCAACAGTATATAATTGTTCAGAAATAACCGGCACTCGTGCAATTGCCCAAGTTCAAGAAGAAAATGTCGTGGATAAGGTGGATTGCTGTGGACATTGCCGTAGTGTATTGTAAATTTATAGGGAGTTGGTATTATAATAGTCTGTCAAAATTTTTAAAATTATTTTCCTTTTGTTGTTGCGTTCGTAAGTGTTTTGCAGTTTACGTGTAACAGTAATAAATATTGAAACGCTGCGAAAAGTGCCGTACAGAGCCGCTACGCTCTACGGCAATTCTTGCCATTGTCATTGCGGCGTGTGTAGTTCTACATACCTTAAATATGGAATATTCTGCACCATAAAATTCTTGTATGAGATATTTCCTTTGATTGGAATTGGCAAAGTCATGATATATAGTTTCAATTATATCCCCAGCTTCCTAGAATAGTAAACCAAAACGTTCAAAGTACTATCTTAGTTACAACTACGTGTGAATGCAAGTAGAAGTACATACAGTTGTGCAGTAGTGTATATACCATGAAGATTCGCTTGAAGCACTAGCCTAACAGGCTGCTCCATTTACCTTTCGAAGTACTCTGAATTTTCGGAACACTAATAAAACCAGACACAGTACTAAAATGCGGTGCCCTGCAAAAAACATTTCTGGCGTTTCGCCTACAAGTAAACTTATATAAAATAATACGCTAGATGGGGCCCCTAGATTTCTCCTGTTGGCTAATACATGAAGTTTCTAGTGAGGGAA
>CACRXK020014721.1:0-12834 GCA_902702795.2 Paramuricea clavata
GTGATTTGCGTGCACAAAAGCTTATATTGATTTTGAGCATTATTATCTTAACTTCTGATTCTCATTCGATTGATTCTTTCCTATCATTTGAGGCATGTTGCATGCTTACTGACTAAATTAAATTACATTTTTATGAATTATAAATTAATGGTCTACTTATCATTGTTGTAACGTGCATGTATATATTTGTATATTTTTTGTACAATTTAAATATTGACAATAATTAATATTGTAAATAATTGTAATTTTGATGCAGGACCCCACTGAAGAACACGTAAGTGATGTGGGTATCCTGGATAAATGTGGGTATCCTGCACAAAAACGATACACAATTCCTAGAGCCTAGACTTGCTGCCGTCCGGTGCAGAGGAATTGTACATTCCATACACTCGGGCAAATTGATGTGTTGCCTGTGTCAGTGATTGTCAGGCATGGATGAAGTGTAAACATGGTCATAACTTGATGTTTGTGGTGTTACTCTGCGTGTGCATCCACACCGGGACAAACTAAAAAGTTTGCCTTACTATGGTGGGAATCGAACCTGTGACCTTAATGGGATACCAGTCCAATGCTCAACCAACTGAACTACTAGGTTAAGTCAGTTCGAGTTGGTGATATTTTGGAACTGAGTGTGGTTCCTTTGATATCAATGTATTCTAAGACATGATACTTTTTGTGTGTGTTAGTGTTATATACTTAGGTGACCTCATAGCTCGGTAGAGCATTGGAGTGATAACCCAAAGGTTGTGGGTGCGATTCCCACCATGCCTGACCGTGGTCAGGCAAACTTTTCACTTTGCCTGGTGTGGATGCATACTCAAAGTAACACCACAAACATATTCACCAGAGTACATAACAACAAAAAGTATGGTGACTCAGTCTCTATATTTTAATTATAGCCTTGATAATTATAACATAAAAGAACAACAATTTATGACTTTTCTGATGCTGTTTAATACCTGGTTGAATAAAAAACAATAGATGAAATATGAATTTTTCTGTGTTGGTGTTGTGTACTCAGGTGAATAATATGTTTGCGATGTTACTCTGAGTACATATCCACACCGGGCGAGCTTGAAAAATATGCCCGGCCACGGTGGGATTCGAACCTACGACCTTTGGAATACTAGCCCAATGCTCTTCCAACTGAGCTACGCGGTCAGGACGGTTCGAGTAAGTGATATTTCGGAACAGTATCTAGTTCCTTCAATACCAATGTGTTCTTGTAATATGAATTTTTTTTTCTGTGTTGCGTAGCTCAGTTGGAAGAGCATTGGGCTAGTATTCCAAAGGTCGTAGGTTCGAATCCCACCGTGGCCGGGCATATTTTCAAGCTCGCCCGGGTGGGATATGCACTCAGAGTAACATCACAAACATATTATTCACCTGAGTACACAACACCAGCACAGAAAAAATTCATATTACAAGAACACATTGGTATTGAAGGAACTAGATACTGTTCCGAAATATCACTTACTCGAACCGTCCTGACCGCGTAGCTCAGTTGGAAGAGCCAAGATTGGGCTAGTATTCCAAAGGTCGTAGGTTCGAATCCCACCGTGGCCGGGCATATTTTTCAAGCTCGCCCGGTGTGGATATGCACTCAGAGTAACATCACAAACATACTTTTATTGAGGTTGGCTGGCCGTCTAATTTGAATGTTGAACAAAAGGGTTAGGGTTCATTTTTTAAATTAATTTTAGAAATAACGGCACTGTTCAGTACATTAAAACTTTGGTGCAATATCTGTTTTACCACCCTTTTTTATCATATTTCAGTTTATTTATAATCATCGAAGAAATATAGATGCTCGACCACGTAAACTTAATCTTTTAGCAAAACAAGTAAGTAAAAATGTTTACGTATTCCATATCACGCGGGCGGATCGAAAAGGGGAAGTGGTTGGATCACATTTCACGTGAAGAAAAACAGTCATTTCGCGTTTAACATGCAAAAAATGAACCTTCACGGAAATTTAACACGTTAATTTATTAAACTGTACAAATTTTAATTTATTCTTTGCCTTTCCGTTAGCCTACTGTGTGTTTACGTTTTCGTTACAGCACTGAAAGCTCGATCAACATTGAAAGACTTTTTAAAATCAACCTAATGAATATATCTAGTGTAAATCAAGAATATACGTGCATACAGTAAAATTGTTACATCCAGACGGCTGCTCTTCTTCGCCTTCGCACTTGCTACTACTCGTCCAGTCTTTGTTCTACCGGCCCAAAATAATCACAGCTAACGGCTAGGCATGTAAATTTCGTTTCACGAGAACAAATATTGGCAAATGAATCCACTGCTCACGAAAATATCCTTTACCACCATCTACCACATTATCGTAGATTCTCATCTTTATTGGTTTTGTCATCTTACATTTTCATCTCTGAATATTGCTGAGAATTTCAAAGTTGATTTTTGCTATTTTTGTGGACATGACTACAGCATATAAAATTATATAATCAGGGCAAAGTTATGAAGAAAAGCTTTTTAAATGTTTTTTTTTTATTTAGGGTCCGCAGGGTTCACCTTGCATTTAGAAATTTAATTCTTACAGTGAAAAAAGGGACTTAATTAAAAATAGCATGAAAATCCAATTTTACAGTACCTTAATTTACTTTACAAACTGATGTTTGGCATAGCTTCTCCTTCTCTTTACAAACGATGTTTGGCATAGCCTTCTCCGCAGGCCACTCTATGGGTTTTAGCTTGCGAACGAGTATTGAAATAAAAAAATTCTCACCAAACTTTTTCCGACCACCCGATTTCCCAGGTGAGATGCCTGCGGAGGAGGCTATGTTTGGCAAGGATGGGCATGAAGTTAGCAACTTGCAGTCTGAGATTACAATGCGTATATAGTAGGTCGAAGAGGCCTTTTGTCGGTATCATCTTTTTAACTATTTCTTGAATATGTTTGGATGTTCTAGATTCGTTACCTGCCATTGCCACATGCCATACAACAGATGGAGTTTTCTGTTAAAAAAGCGGCAATGAGTATCAAAGAGGTACAGTACCCTTTTATAAGAAATTAATACTAACTGTGTATAGACTATAATATTAAACAATCCAAGTGTACAATTTAGTCTTATCGTCTTAGTCTTTTTAGCATGTTCTTGTACGTTAGTACTATACCAAATCTTTCTACTGTAGGTCCTAATAGAAACACAGGAGAAAGCGAAGACTGAACATGGCATTACAGACGTATCTAGTTTGTGGGTTTGTAAGTATTACAAGTTTCATTAAGATAACTAAATAATGTTTTGAACGCATGGCGTGACTCCAACGCGGATTAATGCTTGTCTCGGTGGATGTGCAGTGTATTTCATATTTTAATATGAAATAATTAAAATTTAACACTGCTGACAACAACAAAAAATTCGTTGTCTGGTGCGAGATTCGAACACGCACACATGCAGTGGACCTCTCCTTGCGGATACCCATACCTTTAAATAGTTTTTTTTTTATCAGATGGTCTGTGGAATTACCTTGGCCTTGGGTGAACTATAAGATTTCAAACATTCAGTTGGTGCAATATATATTATAACGACTGATATGATGAAGGAAGGCAAAAATTTATTGTTATTAGGATAGTGTAGTTATTCTGTATTGCAATATTTACTATAATTAAGATTGTATACAGTATTTCAGAAAACGTCTGAGCCCTGTTGGGACATGGAACCACTTAAGTTTCTGATAACCGCGTACAGACGCTCTAGACATTGAGCTACAGTACAAGGTTTCGGATGGCATATTGAGACTTGCAGATAGCAATATACATGCAGGAACTACTTGTAATATACAATGTAACCTCATCTTTGCTATCTGAAAACTTGTAGCTTATTGGTTAGAACAAGATTTTAGGCATCTTGGTTTGGTAGAACTCAATGTACATGGGATTTTAGTTTAGGGGCCATTCACAAAGGATGTCCGAGCCGAGGGGGGGAGGGGGGTTTGGAAAATCAGGACAAACTCGGACATAGGGGGGAGGGGGGGTTTTTAGCAATCCGGATGTCCGAAATTTAAAAAAAATCAAAAACAAAGTTCTTTTTCCCTCTATTTTGAGCAGTCCTTCCCATTGTGAAATTGGCATTTTGACTATGCGGTTAACACTAGATTTTGTTTTAATTAGTAATTTATATGTTTTTGTGTTCACATTTACAGTTATAAAAAGTTCTAAAAGTAAAAAAGTTTTTTACTCTTGATATATACAAGGTTGCGTGCGTTTTTGCGAGGCATGGCGGATGTCCGGGGGGAGTCACTAATTCGGACAATGCCGGACAAGGGGGGGAGGGGGGTCTGGAAATCCATCATTTGGCCGGACATCCTTTGTGAATGGCCCCTATAGTTCTCGATTTTGTCATGATATCAATGTTCATGTTGCATGAGATAGTAAGTTTAGTCAGAGAAACTGAATAACTGATTGTCAGATTGAAATTTCTTCTTCAATTAAATTCAAATTGCATGCAGTAGAGTGAGTGGTTTTCGAAGTATCTTAAATAATCAAATCCTAGAAGTACTCGTAAATAGTGACATGAGCCATATGTTCCTTCAATTGGCGAGCTACCGATAGCAACTGGTCATGCTATATATGCTAATGACCAGCATCTGAATAGTCAAATCATCACGAATTTGCATAGCATGACAAGTTGCTATACGGCTAGCTTCGTCACTGAAATTTCCTTCGATTTATCACCTTCTCTATTTATCTATCAATAAATCCATGATAATGCATGGCCAATTTCCATCAGTGTCGGGCAAATTTTTGTCCGCCCCACAAAGTTTCCGTACGCCTATCTACACATTCAGTCTATACATATAATTAAAGACCTTCCTATCTATTAGTTACTGTCAGGTTGAAACTATCATAATTTTGATATTGGGCGAATAATCCACCACTAGGCGTGCAGTATTGCAACAGTCCAAAGCTTTAATGCATGTCCATCATTCTTTCAGGATTTTAACAATCTGAATGCATTCATTCGATGCTTCTTATGTCTGTTTGAGATAATCTGGTGGCTTATCAGCCGTCTTAGTTTACTTTCTGATATTTTCTGAAAAATGGAAATTAAACATAGTTGATTAAACTGATAATATTAGCAACTAGGTCAGGAGTCGAAAAATTGGATTTACTCATATTTACGCCAAGTAAATAAATAGCAAATATTATATTCACTCAAATTTGCTGCAAAGTAAACAAGGGGAAGACCGTATTTAAATAATTTTGGCAAAAAAAGAGCAAATGAGGTCTTCCCCTTGTTTACTTTTCAGCAAATTTGAATGAATATAATATTTTCTATTCATTTACTTGGCGTAAATATGAGTAAATCCAATTTTTCGTCCTTAAGGATTTTTCTATGTTTATTCATGACATTGTCCATGTCTATTAACTCCCATTTCTATTAACTGTGGTTTAATTTTCTTAATCAGATCAGCCATTGCCTGGCGTTTGCGCATGACGTCACAGCGGCCATGTTGGTGTTCCAATTCAAAATAATTTTAATTAGACTCTTTTGTCTGGAACACCAATACGACCGCCATGGCTTTTGTTGAGTTGGTCCCTGGGGAATGAGTGCAAACGCTCTATCGAACTGGGAAGATGGTTGTGAAACTCATGAGAATAACAATATAACTCATTATCTATGTTAGTCAACGTTTATTCATAAATATGGTCCTTCACCGTTTTTTTGCCCAACTAACCAATAGCAATGTTTCAGGAAAGTTACCTATCCGTGACTTGAATAGGGTAAATTGTAAAAATATAATGCACATGCACGGGTGATTTATGAATAAACGTTGACCAACATGCATAGATAACGAGTTATATTGTTATTCTAATGAGTTTCACTGCCATCAGATCTTCCCTTCGATAGGCTATGGATCAGCCAACCACGTTTCATTGGCGCCGTGTTGATTGGCTGAAATATAGCTGAGCTGATGAGACCTTCAAATCAGGCTCGTTACACTGCATGGTCAGACGTTGATTGAAGTTATAGCTGTTTATCCTAATCCTATATTGCTATAATGATAAAAACAAATAAGGAATAATTTCATTGACATTGGGAGCTTGTATAAAATTAATAAATTATTTTTGTTTTGAAGACCATTGCCATTGCGAGATAGATTTTTAAACTTTCTTTCCAAAAACTGTTATGACATATTATTAACAACTTTTGATCTACTACAATCATACAATTAGATATATTTATGTAATAATAAATCTAGGCAGTATTATCTTGTAGAGTTGTAATTTGTTTGTATCCTTTATACCTCTCTTGCTACTTTGTTTGGAATAAATAAGTACTAGATAAAACATGAGCAGCCGATCTGTATCTGATATACAAACTCGAGCCGAAGGCGAGAGTTTGTATATCAGATACAGATCGGATACGAATGTTTTATCGTACTTAAAAAATGACCCATCTTACGAGTTCATTGGCGAAGTAATTTTAAAAATAAACATTGTCTAAGCCGAGAAAATCAAAGCTGAAGTTTATGCCGTAAATCAGGACAAATCTTTATCCGATTTACAAACATTGATTAAACATTCATTTCTTTTGTATTTACATCGTGCATGAATGTATTTTCATCGTGCATCTTTTGTATTTTCTCGGCATTCGTCAGAATGCAGAGAAAGACTACCGGCACCAATATTTCTCCTTTCCCTCAAAATATCGAGAACTATTATCTTTCTCACATTGTCTATGGTATCAACAACCTGCAGGGATTGATCTTTGATTGATTGCCCGCCCCAAACATCAGTAAACAATAGTTGTTGATTCAAATTTTCTTCTTTTCGTCCGACCAATGCTCATATTTCATTCCGCAATTCCTTCGGGCGCTTATTTATCAAGCAGTCTGCGGTTTTGGTCTCACAACTCTCACGCAATTGGTATTGTTTACGGAAATTGGTATTATGTTATAAAACAAAATTTATTTTAATAGAGGTTTCCGTTGGACTGAGTATACTGTATTATCAATGCAATTAAAGGCCCAATGAAAGATATAAAATATAAAGACTACGGTGAATAAATGGTATGTCGACAGGTCATGTCACGAACAATAGTCAATACAAACTTTTGTCCTTTTTTACGTAAATTTGCATGAAACCTGCATGCGATTGTAAGTAACAATATTTCAATAAGTATTATGGGAAAATTTTGATTTGTATCCTAAAAGAATGATTTTTCAGTTCTAATATCACGCCATGTTCAAAATTAAATTATCTCATTATTAAGCCGAGCAGGAGCGAACTAAGTACTATTTAAAGCACGCGTAGGAGTGTTTTATCAGATATAAAACGCGAGGTGCAGTCGAGCGTTTTATATCTGATAAAACACTCCTACGCGTGCTTTAAATGGCTTAAAAAACGACTCATCTTATACGAGTTCATTGGCGAAGTAATTTTTAAAATAAACTTTGTCAAAACCGAGAAAATCAAAGCTAAAGTTTATGTAAATTAACATGATTTTTTATCACATATAAAGATACGACACGCTTATGATTTTTCTTTGTGTTTTCCTCCTGAATTATTAATGAGTTTTTTTAACTCAGTTTAGTACACTCCATATAGCTCTATAAAATATAAAGAACTTCAGGAGTTAGGAAATTGGCTGGAGTCACTCTGATCGAAGCCAAATGATAACTATAGAGTATAGAAAATTGCATATTGCACATTGCATGCAGGAATCAAAGCTCGGTCGTAAAAGGCGCACATGTGACATCCCACCTTACGTTGCATAGAACTATTAAAATTGAAGAGTTTGTTATGAGGCCGTCGTATATAAAGGTTAGGATCATTGCGAAATGTCCCAGGTGTAATTTTCCTCGAGTGCTAGACGATACTTTTTATAATCAAGACATTTCTATAGAGTATAGACTGAAAGGCAGTCAATGTGTCTCATAGGTAGGCGTTTGCCAAAGATTAACCCGAAATTGATCGAGTACTTCTTGACACAATTTTCATTCTAAGGAGACTTTATTAACACCTGTTGATCGGCCGGTTTCAAACTTTCCGTTCGATGAGTAAAATCGTCTCGTATTTGACGGAATTGTACAGCTTTATACAGAAAGGTCACGCACTTTCATTTTATCCTATGTCACTCATGTGCTCTTTTGCACGTTGAGCCAGAGTTGACGTTGAGCTGAGTGCTTGAGACTAGAGTTTTTTTGTTGTTAAAAAAAATGTGTAAAATTTGAATGAATTTAGCCTACAACATTTGATAATAAAGTTAATCAAATTTGCAGTACATTATATAGGATCACTGGTAGAAGATGGAGTTATAAAAATATTCAACTAAATATTTACCATGAACGTGAGTATATAGGTTTATCGGAAATAATAAAGCGCGGATAAACCAAAATACGGAAGTTTTTTCAGGTGAAAATGCGTCAGTGACGCATGCTCAATCGATCGTGCGAGTTTGCACAATTGCAAGGTCATGCTGTAGTTTCAAATAAACAACATGAAACATCTCGGTGTTTTCCATCAAAATTCTTCATATATAGAATACTACCATTCTAGCACGTAAAACGGCCACTTAATTCACAGCGCTAGTGAAATGTTTCGGAAAAGTCTCTTGTGCAGAAATAATAATCTTTATACCAAACATAACATCAATTCTTGACTTGCACGGCGGCCGGTGGTATTTTAACAAAAGAATCTCATTTCATTTCGAAACTCACTGAATTTGGCACCAACATGGCTGGCATTTTATTGTTTTTCAACATGGCGGCCATAATTCTCAAGGGTTGGTTGCAAGTCAAGAATAAAGGTTTATTAATAATAAAGGATAGAAACAAAATAGAACTATATGCATAAAAGATCTCATTATAGTTGATTGTAACAAGTCAAAAGCTGATTTCATGAAGTTGTCGATATTTTCAAAATATTTTTATCCTTCAATCTTCATAGTAATAACATGAAAAAGATCTTGTGATATACGTCATAAATGAATTATAATTTTTTTAAAAACCTATATCGATGAAATTATATCTTGCCTTGGAGCTGCAAATACTGCATTATTTTTTTTATGACATTGGATGATGTCGATCATTTCCAGCCTTCACTCAGATCACAAAGTCAGTATTTACATACACTATGACGAAATTTCCGAACTTGACTTTGAAGTGCTATATCGTGATACTTATAAGATTACCGTCACGCAACGCGGCCCGAGCGAAATAATCACCCCCACGGTCTGTGCACACTAAGTCGTTCGCAAAATGAGCTCAAATAGTGAAAAAAATTTAAAATGATAAAAAAATGTTGAAGTAAAAAAAAATAATAAAAAATGCTGAAGTGGAGCAAAGATAAAGACGGTGCCGCTGTTCACACGAAGTTGCCATGCGCTCCGTTTTCATCTTGCTCCGTTTAGAAATCGTGCTCAAATTGTTACGGCCGGCAAAAGTCAGAGTAGTGTGAACGCGACGGCTAATTGTGACTTTTCCGCGCCATTTATCTGACAAACCGCTCCGGTGTGTAGTGTGAACGGTGTCTTGTACTACTAAGATTATTTATTAGAATACTAATAGAATTGGCGCACTGATCTTTAAAGATAGGGTCTACATTTTTATGCATTAAGACGTGGGCAAAGGAGAACGTTGTTTTTCAAATTCTTAACTATAACTGATTTTACTGATTTCATTGTACAGTGGGGGGATTAAATAACTGCGCAAACATCTAATATTTCAAGCACTGCGACTTAAAAAAAATGAAATGTTTTGTCTATCTCTTTTCATATAATTAACTCTATTTGTGAGAATGCATTGTTAAAAATTTGGGGCATGTTTTTATAGAAAATATGTGCACACGAGAGCATATTCCGCTTGCATCGAACTGGAACTGATATTGATTCATTGCAAGCAAATCAAATCAGTCAATGGCTATTGCAATAACACCGGATGAAGTCGATCTCCTTGTATTATACGCAGTTCTAAGCAGAATTAAAATTTGGCTGACCGGCTTAACCCTGCCATGGTCATCAATCAAGATCTCACTTCCAGACAAAGGTCGAGGTAAGCAAGGAATAGCATGATGAGTAAATTGGACGATCTTTTTCATATCACGGTTTTATTTGTTACCAGAATATCTTCTCCTATTATTGAGTTTTAGGAGTAAGTAGTGTTATTGCAAAATTGTTTGCGGTTATTTTTTCACTGAGAATCCTTACTGTGCTATGTAATTGAAAGATATCGTGTCTCAAAGATAATGACTGTATAGACTATAGTATATCAACTTTAGCTATAGTACTGCAGAATAACCCTGCTGATACAGCGATTAAAACAGGCGTACCATGCACTGTGATTGGGATCGATGTTATTTCTGATTGCCTCAATTGCATGTGAGAAGAGTGCTTCCAGATTCGCCTGACTCGTCGGTTTTCTTTTGTAATAATTAATTACACTGGAGGCGTGGAGCAGTCCAAACTCTCAAGGATTTCTAGAACTTACTGGACCTCTGGGGAGGAACACATTTTTTTTGTGAAGTTTATATGTATTTCGTGCGTGCATTGAAGATAATTATACAGTTAAAAACATTATTTGTAGTTGTAGTTGTTGTATTTGGATTTGCCAGTTGTAATGGGAAGTGGGAACACCTAATCTCATATACGAATGTCACGGGACTTGACATGAAAAGTTTTGGTAGATAGATTATGGACCACAAAATAGGAACAAAATATATGTAAACGTGATCCAGTTTACGCAGAAGAAATTTGTACATTGACAATTTCATGGTAGTAAAAATATCTATGGACTGTTCTGTTACGGTGTGAATATAGGCTGCAAGTCTGCGTCTCATAGACATAGTAGTTGAGAGTTGCGACTTAATTGGGGTGTTCATCGCATCGTATTGTATATAGTGTTGGTAAAGCATATACACTATGAACAGCAAAGAGTTTGTAAAAGTGACTGAATTGTTGAAGCACAGTCGTGTTGGGCAATTCTGAGAAGTAACATCAGACATTGTAAAACGACGTGCATGCACTAAAGAAGTGTAAATATTTGTCACTCAATAAATCTATTCAAAAAATAGTGTGAAGTGTCTTGAAGGCTTGATCCAGCTGGCAACTAGCGTGACTTAATCGCACTACTGAAGTTACGTGATACAGTTTAGAACTATTTGAGCTGTTAATCAACACGTAATCAATATATGAATAAGAATTAAGATCACTTCTAGATGTTTCTAGCAAAGAACCTCCTTTAAAGTTAGAAATCTCATACGACACCGAGAAATGTTTAAATTTTTTTGAGGGGAGCATCGAAGTCGAAGCTCCTCTGTTTCAAAAACTACTAGAAAAAAATTGCCAGATTCCTTTTGAACTAAACAAGGCGACTTATGCCTTTGAGCCATATACTCACCAAGTTCGAATTTTGAGAGAGCGCAAGTCAAGTGTTTGTCACCCCTCAGTATTAGATGAAGCAATACAGCCCAAAATTATGGATTGTTAATTTGCCTTTGTAGTACGGAAATAATACGTAAACTCGAGTGCGAAATATTAATGGCATCAAATCAATTATTACATTAAAAAATTAGTATTTCAGTAAATTACTAGACTCCAGTAACTAGACACCTTAAGAGTTAAGTAACTATTTCTACACTGCGAGGTGAACAAGAAATACTGTCAGTCGTTAAATTATCAGATTTGATGGGTTGATTATCTTTCTAGCTGACTATTTTACGATCATAATGAAACAGAATCTTACCATACCTTGCACCCGTAATAAATAGGACCTCCACACCTTTGCGCGATATTGCGTGACACCAGCGCCAGCAGGATAAAACATAGCAACAATTTGCGTGTACAAAACATCATCAAAATTACTACTCTTGTACACTTGTACCGTTTACAGAATCTTGGACACTTTTTCTTTTCCAATGAACTAGCTTTACTCTTCTCCCTTTAAATGGAACCTTCCTGTAAGGCGCTCTACTGAAAATGGCCTTCAAAATCTTTTGGGATGAGCTCTTATACCACCTCCACCTGTCAAAGCCCGCGGTCTTTTTTTGATGTGTTTTTTAATGCCCACACGCGCTTTTTCGCACGCTTTTCGTGTGCCGTGCGAGCGAAATGGAGCAGTGTGTCTGCCGGCGAACCACTTTAGCCAAGAGATTGACGATTAATAATGTCGTTTAGCAATTATCGACGCAAATATACGTCTAGATTTTAATGAGATCTAATTACAGCTTCTCCAGAACCTGCACTAGCTATCGCCTTCCTGTTTGTCTAACAATGGGAGTTGCGGAGTTGTGGGCTTTGGGTAGATACAGAGTGAAGGACTGAACTTGTTATACTGGATTCAAATTTGATTCCATATTATCAGGTTCAATTATAAAATCCGAACTACATCATTAAATAAGTCTTGATTAATTACTGTATTAATCATACATAAAGGGCAAAACTATTCACTGCAAATATGATTGACTAACGATGAGGGCATTTTTTTCTTAATTCTGGACCTCTGATTCTGGACAAAAACTACTTGTACCCGACTGGTTGACTGGGAAACGCAAGCGCGGAAGTTTCTTGTTTTAAATATAGCAATAAAAATAATGGCTTCTCGCTTTGTCTTTGCGAATAATGTTGTTATTGAAGAATTAAAAACTTCTAGTGGAAACTCAAACACTAGAAAAAAGTACAAATTTATGGGTTGGAGTTTTTAAGAATGCATTGATAACGGTAATTGATAAAACTAGAACATATAATGAAGCGAATATTGCTGCGAATAGCACCAATAGTCGACGAACAGTGCAATATATAGAGATTTACAAGGCTCTGCATGCACCAAGTGCTGTAGAACTAAATTTGCCGGAGGAGGGGGGGGGGGGGGCTT
>CACRXK020014723.1:0-12834 GCA_902702795.2 Paramuricea clavata
AGGGGGGGGGGGGGGGTGTTACTCCCCCACACCCCCTCTAGCTACACCCCTGCAGAAAAATACACAAGTTGCCGATTAGATAAAGCGGTTAAGCATGTGTGAAATTCTTAAAGCCTGATGAACAGCTCGCGAGAATACAGAGGTTCTCCCAACTTTATACTTACAATTAATTGCAATTGTATAACTGCTACATCCACTTACCCACGTTTTCCCGTCTTGCTCTAAGAAAGCACTTGGTTACTCACTAAATATTTTTTGTTCCAGGATAAGTGTGCAGAGAATGGAAAGAATAATGAGCGAGAATGTCTAAAAGACTGTAAGGGTACATTCATCGTCAAAATAACTGCAGAAAATAAAGAACTAGAAATTCCTGCCGTAAAAGGAGGGCATTCTGGTGGCAAGACCGGAAAAGCTGAAAATTTTGGTGCAATAAAGAAAAACATTTGCGAAGACGAACAAGTCAGCAGTGCAAGCAAAACGAGTGAAGCTAATAAATTGAAGACTAATAAGGCAACCGTGGAGAAGACTGAGAAAATCACAGAGAATACACAAGAACATGTGTGTGGAAGGAAGGATGATGAGTTGGCAAATAACAAACACGATAGAAGAAACGAAACACAAAAGGAATTTGAAGTTGGTTATGATTTGGAAAATTGTTCAAGCAAGGAAGAGTCAAGACCAACAAACAAAGGAAGCAACAGTGGAAGATGTACTGTCTTAAACGACCATTCCTCATGTCACACATCTTTTGCGAAGATAAAGTCAGATGGTTCGACCTTTGAAGGTCATCAAATAGAAGATAAAACAGGAAAAGTTTCCGAAACAGTTCCATCGCAAAAAGCGAACATTAAGCCAGAAGCGGACCAAACAAGTGTACATCAAAAAGTCGAAAATCAGAAGAAATCTACAGAGCGACATTCTCGTCCGCAAAGAGAGAAAGACGAAGACAACATTATGTCTAATATCTCAGCCGATCCTTCTCGGCGCACTTCATCACGTTTAGCAACGTTACATAACTGGCATAAAACTCCGCCTCAGGATAAAGAAAGAAATGTGCCGAGACGAGATGCAAAGTTCGCGGAGAAAATGAAGTTAAAAGTGAGTGAAAACGCTAATACGAGATTACGAAGTCGAGCTGTGATTAAACAACCTGGTCACGAGAATCGCTACACGAAAGGTCGTCAAACTAGAAGGAAATAATTTGTTGGATCAACGGATGTTTCTTTGTTTATATTAACTGTACACGTAATATTGATCTGTATTTTTTACACAAAGTGTGAATAAAATTATATTCTTAAATAAAAATGTTGCAGTTCTTGTAGTATACCTATATGTATACAATAAGGTAACAATAAGTCCCAGAATAAATATCATAAAATGATGTTTCAAACGCAACTAAGGACTTTTTATACGTCGAATTTTGGTCGCGTCGAATGCAATTAAGACAATAGAGAGTGAGATGATAAACCTCATTAAGCTTCATTATCAATTGTTTGAATTGCATTCGACGCGACCGAAATTCGACGTATAAAATAGGCCTAAGCCGATTTCAGTTTTGACAAATGTCTTTTGTTAATTGAAGTGCCAGCAGTTTTGGTGCGCGTGTTACTTTTATATTCCTTCTGATATCATCGTATTTAAGGTGAGTGATGTAATGCTTGAAAATCAGGTAGTAGCGACATAACATGTTTCCTTAAATCATTCCTTCTTTTCTCATGTTTCTCTTGCTCTCTCAATAATGGAATGTATTTCTTCCAGTATGTCATCGCCTTGCGTAGTAACCGTCTATAAAACGATATGACATGTGTATGCATTGCATTATTCCAATTTTGATATCCAATACTGCTCTACTCAATCAGTAACACAAAAGTGTCAACGTCTGGGACAGTTTGTCAAAGAGAAATTCATTGCCAGCCAAGTGTTCAAACGAGGCCACTGACATCCAACAATTTTGGATGATATTAGACCAACATGTTGGCCACGTTTGAACGAGCCTCAAATCTCTGAAGAATTTAAGACTACACAGGTAATAATTATCACTTATTTACTGAGACCGAGGGAAACAGTGTGTTTTGTGGACCGAGACCGCCGTTGTTTCCCGAGGCGAAGCCGAGGGCAACAACGGCGGTCGAGGGGCCACAAAACACACTACTTTCCCGAGGTCTAGAGGTATGAATAATTCACCGGTTATTGGAGTGAATTAATTTGAAACCAGAACTGGATAAATAGAACGCCGTAAATGTTTAGTAAAAAGTTTTAAAAATTAACTTTGGAACTTCATGGTTGACACGCATGCGTATTGCACCCATTTTATTATTGACCGGTCAATAAATGTTTGATTGCGGACCGGTTGCCGAACATGGCGTTTTGTGGACCGGCACGTGACACGGTTTTGACCAATCGGCAAACAGAAAAATTGAACTTTGACATTAACTATATAACAAATATAATTATTACAGTATATAGCAAGTGTCAAAGTTCAATTTTCCTGCTTACTGATTGTACAAAACCGTATCACGTGCCGGTCCACAAAACGTCATGTTCACTGCATGCTTTGGTGACGGAGCAACCTGTCAACAATGAAACAAGTATTGACCGGCTTTTCTCGGAGCCACAAAACACGCTGTTCCCCTCGGTTTCAGTAAATATAAAGTGAAAATTGGGGCAACTTCACTTGCATTGAGCAGTTAACAATCGCTTAGTGAAATATTTATAACAGCCAAGCAGAATTGTTAATTTAATGTAAAATTCATCAGGAAAGACTTTGAGAGAGAGAGAGGTATCGAAGAGATACTGAAGTGATAGAAATAGTATAGAGTTTTCATAGAAACGGCTTCTGGAACAGTACCATATGAAAGAAGCATCCGTTTACAAACATACTTATCGTTGTGTTCATCAGCCATGTTCTCCTTATTCCAGTACAACAATCTTTCTTCAATTACGAAATCCTGCCATATTTTGATGTATTTCTTGACAATGTAACGACGCGAGAATTCTAACGCAACTTTGTCCATTTTTGCCAAATGGTTACGGTACTAAAAAGAACAATAAATACTGCTTGTATCTTTATATTCTCGCCAACGGACATATATTTAAGCCCATTTTCCACTAGGCGAATTTGTTCGCGCGAACAGTAAAAAAGTAGGAACTGATCCAACTTTTTTCGCTGACCGATCACATTCCAAGATTCGTTTTTCTCTTCGCTTCGCGCGAACAAATTCGTCTAGTGGAAAATGGGCTTTAGGGATGATCAAAGAGAATTCGTTGCGAGAAACATGAGGATGCAGCCAAAATACTTAAAATGGTGAAAAATTACAGATGACATGCACTGGTATAAAAAACCACAACTTGTCGTAACATTGTCTAGCAAACGGTAACGGAAAGTTCTTCATACCATTCAGTATGTCCAAGTCATTGAGAAGTTGTTTATATAAAATTAGCTTCAGAAAAGTCAATCAGCTTCAGAAAAAAGAACACTAAAGTGGTGAATCATCACTATTGATGGACGACAACAGAGACCTTCTGATATTACTTCTTAACGTTTTCAACCATTTACACGTCACAGCCTCTCAAAAGAAATCGCCCCCACGAGGCTGCTCAATCCGAACGTAACGGCTGCTGTTGTTTTCTATTCATACTACCCGATACATGTCTTCAAATGAAACGGTAGAATTTTACCTTTTTCCACGACTGAAATCCAGAATGAAGAAGCAAAGTTTTGTGCATGTCATCAGCAAGTTGATTACGTCTTTGACACTCTGATCTTGTATACACCAGCCACTCACGAAAACATGCACTTTGTAAGTTCCTCTTATGAAGTATTTCAGCATTGTTCATCATTTCGTCTCTAGTCTGTATTAATTTCTTCCAAGGTAGAAAACCAAAGTTCTTCAATAAAGTTTTGTGATAATGTTCATCCCCTTTTCTGTACATTTCTCTTATTTCGTCAAGACGTTGTTGTTTCTCAAGTTCACGCTGAAATATAGTCACAGTATTTAGTAGTTTCAAAGTTATTTTGATTGTGTTCCTCATGATTGGGTTGAATGTAAGAAGAGTGCTTCTAGTTGTCTCTGCCAAATACTGCAAGTTTTTTCTTGTAGTATAATCGCTGGACCAATAAGGGCTGAAGTCGATATTCCGGGCGCAAAAAGCAACGCAACGTAAGCTTAAATAATTCGTTTTGGCTCTTTCTAAAATAGTAGTCGGGAACGGCCTTCATTGCGCCCTAAGACCAGAACAGTTACATACTGATGATAGAGCTATCCACTATAGAGCTATCCACTATCCACTTATACTTTAATTTAGTAAACCACGTCATGTGAACAACTTGACATAGGATGTAGGTCCCTTAACAGAGTCTAAGATTATCTACAGTATTACCTGTTTTGCTAGTTTCATTTCTTCTCTCTTTCTTTGCAACGCAGCTTGTTTTTCAGCAAGGATTTCTCTTTCTTTTTCCTCCTGTTGTTGTTTTAACTTCGCCTGAAAAGAAAAACAAGTGAAATCCCTGGTGCTTATTTTCATCCTGGATTGCCCATTTTCGGGAAACATTGTTTCCCCCGCAATAACGTTTCCAAGTTTGCTCGGTGCTTACTTTTTCAATACCTCCTAAAAGTGCACCTTGTAATGAAACACTTTGAATGACGATGGTTTGAGAACCTCAGTTGCAGGCTCTTTTTGTTTTAAATCATCTTCAAAACATGTCGTGTATGAATTAAATTCTACTCCGGTCACAATTTTCGGGAATTTCGAGCGCAATGAAATTCGGCCATTGCAAAATAGCATGTGTAGTCACTTACTAATTTTTCCTCTTCAGCTGCTCTTTTTTTCGCATCCAAGAGAGATTTTCTGTCCGCTCTTGCTTTTGCTCGCTCCTCCATTGCTAAATGAGATAAGGTGATATTTTATGATAAACAAAAATTACATGGTACAAGAAAGAGGATCCTGTGCTTTACGTTCAAACCACAATGGAATGCTATTCTTGCGAAACGTGAAACCATTCTGTAGCATCACCACCATTAACACAAAAACATATTTAATATATATAGAGATAATATTTAATATATATAGATAATATTTTATCTTCGAGTGGTGAAAACAATATTTTACGAACGAGCGCAGCGAGTGAGTAAAATATTGTTTTTAATACGAGAAGATAAAAGTCCTATCTTCAAGCCACCGTGTAATGTTCTGTTTATTATATAGTCCCAAGCAAAAAGTTGTGAAATTTCACGCTCAAAAGCAAATTGGAAAAAGTCACGTGATCGATATCTTCACTAGTGAAGATACTGAAAAATACACAGTGAGATATTTTCCATAATCGCACCCTCTACTATATAATAAAAACTAATATAATAAAACACCAATACTGATTACAGCAAAAACAGCAACAACAACGACAACAGAAACAAAAACAACAACTAGAACAACAGCATTAACTACTGGATGAGGTATGCCCACTTACCTAAATGTAATGTTTTTGTAGGTGTTTTCTTTGAAGTTAATTTCGACTTATTCCCAGCGGAAGATGTTGAACGAGTACTCTGTGGTGGCTCACTACCCTCTACGGTTTGCATTCTCGTGCTAACACTATCTCTTGTAACGTTTTTCGCTTGTGCAAAAATCTTATCAGTATCGACAAATTTTTGTTCAGGTTTATCGGTCTCATTCCTTTGAACAACGTTTGATCGGGGAGCTTTAGGATGCAAGTTAACATTTTTGCAGCTAGGTAACACCGCCTGCTTACTTTCCTTCTGACTGATAACTTTCTCAGGCGTGGTTGAATCCTTAAAATGAGGACTATCATTACTCTGAATTGTTGTTGTGCTACTTTCTGTCCGTATGGTGAGTGAGCCAATGTTCGCTAACAGTGCGTTCTGTTTTTTCTTTGGTTTTCTATTCTTCATTTCTTTCAGTCTTTGATGAGACCAGGCCTGTCTTTGCGAGTTTTCTTTCTTACCCGTGGTTCGTGAAGAAACGGACGAACTTCTGCTCTCGTGGGGGAGGTCTTGAAGTTTAAACGGCTTCAAGGAAATTTCCTCCTGCATGAAAATATAACGCACTTGCAAATACAGCACAAACTTGGGCAAACAATTGTGTCCTCATGAATGAGCATGCAAATTAGAATGAGAGAAGTGAGTGAGAGAAGTGAGTCTTTATTTAAAGAGAGTAACACGCAATAAAACACTCCTAGCATGCGAAACATAGGCGTAGGGGAAGGGGGCTGGGCTGATCTTACCAGCTCTTCGACAGCATGAGCATCACGCTCAGATTCACTTTCTTCTTCAATTTTCTTATCTTGCCACAATTGTCCAGAAGAAGCGGCTTTCAATAGAGTAACCATTTTCTCAGCTCTTTTATCATGTTGCTCTTTAAGCATTCTCTCTTCCTTTGCCTTCTCGATCCAAGATAACCAAGCTGTGAGACAACGATGAAACAGCATTTGACGGTAAAATCTGTCAGCAAGCACTTCTTTTCTGAGAATAAATGCAAAGACACTGGTTATATATAGTGTGATGAAAACCAGCGAGACGTAAGATAATGGAATTGGTGCATACTTGTCAGTGCATATGCCTAGCATCTCTGTATCGATTCAAGCAGTATTCGGTATAGGAGGATTTTCTCCTGGTAGTCTGTAGGAAAATGTTAAATATATCTATAACTCAAACAGCTATTCGACATAAATGCACATACTGTAGTTTAGTTTAATAAGAAAACAATTCATAAGATTATCTTTCTTGTGTTTGGATAAATAAAATTTTGAAGAGAAATTAATAAATACTTGTCGAAGATGGTTTGCATTGTTTCGTTTCCTATTTGGTGCTGTCACTGTGTTTTTTCTGACAATAACTTGGAACGTTCTTCGTCATTTAAAGAAGCGAATATACTACAACTCATTTTGTTTCGGCTTTGAAAATTTCGCGGCCTTTTAAAACAAGATACCACTCGCCTGGGCTCAACAGCGTGCAATAATTATTTTTGGACTGTCGATCGGTCCAAAAGATAATTATTGCACACTGTCACTGTTTCCTTCAGTGGCTGAAATAACGTGGCAACTACCGGATATTGAAAATTAGCCAGGGATTGTTGACCAATCAGGAACGAGAATATACTTTGAATGTATACATGTATATTATTTGGAAAAAGTATATGTTATTTCACCTATGACGTTCTTTCATTTCTTCATTTAGTGCTCTTGTTTCTCGATCACTTCTCGAACGTAAGATATAAGTCCTCCATGCATTCCAGATACGTAATTTTCGCCTCCATTCTAACAATGCTCGAGCTTTGCCACATTTGATCTGCTTGTTGACAACCAGTGCGTACCATGAAGAGAAACAGCTCTGGAGTAGCTAATGGGAGATGATCGTTTATTTATCAGAATAACCGAAAGGCGTGCAATATCTAACTGACATAGACAAAACATTGGCTATAAGAACAGTGCAATTTTATCGAAATACGCGTTGCCAAATATAGACATTTTGAATAAAGTTTTGACTTTTGGTAGTTGAAAACTTGTTAAAACTATTAACTAGTTGTTGTGCCATTCAAATCAGTAAGTTATTCATTTCGTATGTGTTTCATGAATGCCAGTGACCAGGGATTTCTTCTCGAACGGTCTGTGCAAGTGTGGGTAGAGACGATAGTAACAAGAGATACAACTACCTGAAAAATACAAGCAGAACTTCGACGTTTCGAGCGAAGGCCATTTGTCAGGAAGCGCAGGGCGACTAACTTCCCGACGAAGGGCCTTCGCCAACCTCGTTGCCAGGGTATTCGCTCTTTCCCTGGGAACGAGGTTGGGCCATCGCTTGAAACGTCGAAGCTGCTCTCAATTTTGAGTTTATGAAAGGCCTCCAATTTATTGCACTAGTTCTTCGAACACGTTTAAATTTGATCGCCTTTGAAAATCTCACTCGTGCAAGTTGTTCAAACCATGCTATTATTACCTATACAAATATCATATCATGAATAGAACCAGCTTTAAAACATGATTATCATTTCAGATTATATGCGATTAGGTGCATGTATACAGCATACAAGCAAAATTAACCAACAGGCATGCACTATCCCAAGATGCACATGGAGTAAGAGATGGACTTTTCTGTTTGCATTGATGTAACTTAAAACTTCTCTAGGTCAAGTTACGATCATGATAGCAAGCGCAAGTTTCTCTCCGGATGTAGGGTTGGAATATGTTGGCAATCAAAATTTACAACCAAACAAAGTGTCCACTACTCAACATGAAAAAAACAACAAATATACCTTCAGATTTTCCTGTTTTCTTATCTTGTCTTCCTCCTGTTGTTTCAGTAACCTTTTCTTCATTGTTTCTTTTGTTCCACTTTCTCGTCTAAATTTTTCTTCAGTTTCTTCCTGATGTTTGCGAACTTCTTCCTTCGCAAGTTTATTCACCTTTTCTTCGCTCTCTGCTACCCTACATGTAAAAAATGATAGGCCAGTTACTCCAGTTCTTTAAAGAAGTTTGTGTTGTTTGCAGTCCTCAGCAGTTTGGAATCATTATAGCGTTCATGGCTGGCTCAAGTTATAGAACATAGCGAGTCATTTCTATAAAACTCGTCGTACATGTGGAATGGATATCCCTTGTAACATTTATAGAATGTCTTAATTAATATGGCATCCCAACCAGGACACATATATTCTGGCAGTAAAAAGCACTCATAAAGTGACCTCATCAAGTAATTCGGGGTCATTTGGAAGCTACAAGTAATTTAAAAACGTTAATTAAACGTAGCCGTAGGACAGGTTGTTTACGCTTTGCACTGATTTTAATTTCTACTAACAGTAACGTAGGACACCAGGAAACGTATAACTTGCTGCAGTCGCATTGGTTACATTAGGAATACTCATTTACATTTCATACATGTATAGACATCTCGACTATACGATACATTACCGAGTATAGTGTTTAGTACGCTGTGTATTCTCCTCTTGCATCACTCGTCTTATTTTTACCATTTCTTTTCGTATTTCATCTTCTTCTCGTTTGATATTATCCAAACGTTGTTTCTCTTCACGTTGTAATTGTTTCCGAGCTTCCTCCTCCACAGTTTTTTCATTCATCTTCTTTAAATTTGCTTTTTCCCACGCAACTTTTCTTTGACTTGCTCTTTTCTTCACCTACAACAAGTTATAGATATAGAAATTCCCTGTACCATACTGTATGTTCCCCTCTCTTGTCTGGCTTAAGTAAACAAATGCAATCCCTGGTTGAATTACATTCACGACCCAACGTTTCGACAGTTCGATCTAGTGTTTTTAACAGTGATGATCTTGAGTCGCAATAAAAAACGGATCCTAGATTAAAACGTAAATTTCGAATAGAATAATAAAGCAAACCATTTATGTTTGCAATAATTTTAAGTCATAGTCATTTAGCTATTCAACGGTTGGCTACTTTTGAAATTTAATTGAAACTATTGGTCCAAGAAAAATATTATTTTAAGTGGAAATTTTGTGATGCAATACCAAATCGATAGTAACTTATTTTGTGAACGAAAAATTGAAGCATTTGGCTATTGCTCATTAAAACTAAGAAACTACACGGCATTCTGCGCACTACTTATAAAAATGCTTTTGAATTCAAGTCCTACACCCAGTTTTGAAATTTGAATTTAAGACCTGGAATTATTCATGCTTGAGTGAAACAGAAAAACCGAGTGAAAAAAATAGAAAATGGTTGCTGTAGGTTTATAAATTTAAAGTACAAAATTGATGTAAAAATATAGCACCTAAAGGCCCATCTACACGATACGACCAGTCGTATAAGATTGTTATCGTGGCGTATGAAAACGACTGCTGACGCCACTATTCCTGTTCATCAGTTTATGGCGAAGTTTGAAATGTGACATCTTTACACGCATTTATTCGAATAAAAGTTCACCTGTTCATGTCTTAACTTCATTTTGGGTGTTGGATCTTTAAATTTCTTTGTCTTGGCCTTGAACATTAATTCATCATTTACAGAATTTAAATCAACCACATCCCGTTCCAACATATTGTAAACAACTTCATGAACTGCACTTTCTTCATCGAAGTCATCGTCCAACTCAAATACTGGGAAAAAATATAACAAAGTGCACTTGATTTTTGTGAAAAAACACCACAATTATTTATTCTACAAAACCTTCGATCTGTAAAACTTTCGCACATGATCAGTACAAATAATATAACAAGATATAGCGTACGACCAGCGATCAGAAGGTTTACGTTCAAGCCACGAACCTTCGCCAGCTTGTACAGAATCAACAAAAAATTAACTCACAGATCCCAAGTACAAAGTGCACAATCAGACACTGTCATAAAAAGAAAATATTGCATGTACACCAGTAACTTTTCTAACAATGTTTGTAATTAAGTTGCTAGAGGCAGGTACAATGAAAGGTACAATGAAAGGTACAATGAAACTTTGGAAATAAAAAACTGCACAAAAATACTACAATAAATTATTGTGCTTTCAATTGATAAGCATAGGTCAAATGAAAATGAAAAGTCCAAGTACAGTGTATATGACGATGCGTTAAAGTTATTTTACTTGCACCACACGAAATTATTTTGGATAATTTCGGAAAATTTCTATATTCCAAAAGTTTCATTATACCTTTTTATCCTGGGGCTGGGAAATAGTAATACACACAGAAATGCTATAGAGAAAAGCATAATTAATATGACAATTCCCAAGAGGTTTACTCTATGAAACTAGTATTTAATTATATCTGCACTTATGTGTTATCCCTATAGTACACTTTGCACTAAAAACAATCTAAAACTGGAAATAACAGGGTGTATATTACTATAATTACCTGGTTTTCGTACTTCAGTTTCATCTTCTTTAAAATAATTGTGTGATGAATCAAAAAGCCTGGAGCTATCCTGATGATGACGGGACAGTTCTCTATTATAGCCTGAGAAAGATGTGTTGGATACTTCATCTTGTATTTCACATTCCGTCAGTAGATCATCCACATTTTTCTTATGTATCCACGAATCAATCAAATCTTGGCCTGAGTGAAGACAACATATAGGTCTGGATAAATTTAGAACTTTGGGGAAGTACCAGTTATAATGCACGACTCAACGACATGGACTTTATGAGAGAGTGGAAAAGAAGCTACAGTACATGGATGAAACAGAAATGCGAATGCCGAGATGGACGCTTGGAATTTCATTGATGTGGGAATTTTGATTTTCTCTCTCCTCTAAACCGGTATTTTTCACTTTCTAAGACGAGTACTTAAGAAAAAAACATGACTTCGACGAAAGCAAAATTATGCAAGAACAGTTACCACAGAGCAAAAATCATATGGGAGAAATTGAATCTGTAACCTCGCAATTTTAGTGCAACGTGCTATATGCACTGAGCTATAGAGATCGTTTGCCAAGAGCCCACGCATTTGCTACAAGTTCACGTGGCTCTGTACATACCTTCTAAGATAGCATCATCGTCGACATATAGATCTCTTCTACCCAACACTTCACGTACACTACCACCAAATATATCCTTAGCTGAGTCATCACATGCCTTTTGAACTTGCTGAAATAATTTACAGTGAGAATAAAATACAATTATTTCTACATTAATTTCATTGCCAGCTAGTGCATATATATTAAATGTATTTCTACAACACATTTTGTATAAATCCATGTCTTAGTTTGTGGATGTTAAAAATGCAATCAAGTCCGTCCACTTCATGTGCAATTTTAAATATTACATATTATTAACAATTTGTGTTAATTTACAACAGTTGTAGTATACAGGATATCTGTTATTAAGCAGGCATCAATATAGGATAAACGCTGATTTGAAAGAGCAGAAAAATAAAATATTTCTCCTTCATGGCATTGGTAGTTGTAGCTAGTTCTTGGGTTTTAGACAATAATAAAACTTACAAATCTGACGTTATTAGTTTATTGTTGATATTCCTTTGCCATTGCTTAATAAAAGTGAGATGGATACATAGCATATACAATATGGTAGTTTAACCCTTTAAGTGTAGAGTGGCAATGTGCCCAGATGCGCCCTACTTTATTATTTTACTCTGTCTAACACCAGTTGATTTTACTCGTCAGGGGGAGAGTGCTGCCACACAATGGCTTAACCAGACTATCTGCCCATGCACCCTGTTAACCCTTTAAGTGGCAATGCGCCCTACTTTATTATTTTACTCTGTCTAATGAACAGTATATACCTGTACATGTAGTTTAACCCTTTAAGTTGAGTGAGAATGTGCCCAGATGCGCCCAACTTTATTATTTTACTCTGTCTACCACCAGATGATTTTATTCGTTAGGGGAAGAGTGCAGCCACTGAATGGGTCAATTTAAAGGACTAATCGGCAGTAAACCTCATAACACCTCCCGGAGTTCCGGCAATATTCGCCGGCTTTTTGAAACACTGTATTGTACGTGGCATGGTACCGGTAATAACTTAGGTGTGTAAAAACTGAGCATAATATTGTTAGATTTTTCAAACTGTCTTAAAATTAAGTTATTGATAAGCTAAGCATGCGCATGCATGCATACATGAGCAGAAAGGTCATTTACTGACAGAGTCTGTACTTCTTTTGTTTTCTTCTACTGTCAGACAAACAAGAAATGGAGAGATACCTTGACCCATTCTTGAACATTTCCTCGTGATGAGAACACCTACAAACACAAAGTTTATGTACTACTCACTCGGTGTTATTTGTCTAGTCACAGAAAACGTATTACGGTAATAGCTTTGACTATCTGTTACTGAATTAATTTGATTGGCTGGTTCGAATGGCCAGTGGTTGCATGTTTCAGACAACAAAACCTGAACCTTGCTCACAC
>CACRXK020014724.1:0-12832 GCA_902702795.2 Paramuricea clavata
TCTTTCTGGCAGTGAAAACAGAACATCTTGCGCTGATGACTGCGGTCCTGAGATCTTTCTCCGAATGTCTCTGGGCTAAACTGGGTACTCTTGTCGTTTTTATTTCCTTGGTTTACTCGTGTACCAAAGACGCTAAAGTTCTTACTCGAGTTCCTTTTGGCTCTTTGGTTGTCGAACCCTTTTCTTCGGCTCTCTTCTTGTTTTGTGGTCATGCCAAATTCGGGCATATTGGCACGTCGGGCGAGCACCTTCACTGTCTCTGCAAAACGCGAGAAAGGGGGGAAACTTTCTTCACCGTTTATCTCTTTGTATTGCCAGACTTTCCGTTTCCATTCATTCTGTGCCCATCCAGGTAGTTTTTCTGCCAACTTAACTAGTTCTCTGGCACAATCGAAGAATTTTAGTGCGGTGTACTTATTCATGGCCGCCTCAACTTGATTCAGGAAGTCGCTAAAATGTAGAAGCTCGCGATTACTATCTCTTCCAATCTTGGGCCACTCGGTTAGCTTTTTGTCAATACTTGCGGTGAGAACGCTGGCGTTGCCATACCTGTATTTCAACTCCTCTCGAGCTCGACGATAAGCGGTATCAGCATCGTGGTGTAAGTCCTGATAATGTTCTACCATCTTCAGTGGTTCTCCTTTCAGAAACTTGCATAGGTAATGCAACATGGTCTTGGAGTCATTGGTGTTTGAAGCCACTAGGGCGTCAAAGGATGATTCCCAACGCAGAAATTCCATTTCGTCACCTTCAAATACCTTTGGTGTAAGTTTAGGCAGTCTCTGGAGGGACAATGCTTCTAAAATAACTTTATTACTATCATACAGCTGCCTATTTTCAGGCACTGATGTGGGGGTGTGGGGTATCTGTTCGTTACCAGGCACCAAAATCTGTTGTTGGACTGGGGCTGAGCGTATGCTGTTTTGTGGAGGAATAAAAGGAGGTGCATTGTAGTTCATGGATTTATCAGGTGCTGACACATTTTGCGAAACTGGGAGGGGTGCTGGCGTTACATTATCTCGAGTTATTTTATTATTCAGGTTGTTATTACTTGTGGTTGGAGACGGAAATCTATTTTTAGGGAGGGCAGGAATTTGATCTTGGTCGTTTTCGGCTTCTTCGTAAACCTCTACTTCTGCTTCTGCTTCGGCTAATTGTTGCTTCATTTTCAATTTCTCTAAGTGGGCTTCATGTTTGGCTAGCAAATTTTTTTGTTCGATAATCTCCTCTTCTACTACAATTTTACTTCGGAGCGCGGCTACTTTCGCGCGGGCTTGCAGCTTTTTCTCTTGTATAGAAGAGGAAGTACGAACAGAGGAAGTGGTTGATTTTCTGTCTTCCGGTAATGACACCTGGTGGTTAGACCGGATGTTGTCGATTTCATATTTTTGCATATTTAGAACTAACGAACCCTTCACATTGTTCCAGTCGTTCAAAACGCTTTGACACTCTGTAATATAGCTTTCACGCTGTTCGGGTTCAAGCAGTTTTAGTAATTCGTCCAAACCCTGATTAAATTCTTTGACTAAAGTCTCTAGTTGTTCAATTTCGTATGTAATACTCGATCCTTCTAGAGTGCTTACTTCCGTTTTAAGCGACGATAATTTATCAACTAGACAACACTTTGTTTGTTTGAATATATTTCTCTTTAAATCTAAAATGTATTCTTTACCTTTTTGGTTTAGTTTTCTCTCTCTAGTGCTTCGACGACACTCTGTGACTTCGCTTAAACTGTCTTGATCGCTGTGTGGTTTATTTTCGTGTCCGATTTCGATCACGTTTGTAAAGTTATTCTCGTTCAAAACGGGACTATTCTGGCCGGTTGGCTCTGTCGTTGCTTCATCTGCATGGGTTTCCATAACGTAGTTCTTGCTGTTTTGAGTCGCCGAGAAGATATTTCACTGTGCCAGCCCCACGGCTGTTTAAACTGGTTGTGGGGCCTCGAGTTTCAACGCGTTTCAAATAATTCTTAATTTATTTTCAATCAATAACGAACGGTGCTAAATACAAACACAAATATACAGGAATTACACGGATAAATACGAATTACTGAATACTGGACAGAAACAGATATAAATACTGACAATCTACTTACAAATATCTATGACAGGACACTGGTATCTGGCGAAAAACGTAGGAACAAGTCAGCAACACAACAAAGCGCCCCAAAGTTCGATATCGCTAAGCTACTTCAATCTAAAAATGGCGCGAAAAACCCGGAAGTCCGTCAGCCGGAAGTCGCGGCTGCTACAGTTACAATCAGGATAACGTTTCTCCATATGAACAGAACAAAAGTATTTGGCTAGTCGAAAAGTTTTCTCGTTAACCGGGATAACTTTTTCCCATATGAACAGGCCCTTACTATAATATATCAAATATAGGTACTGGCTACCCGTAATAACCATAAAGGGCTAGATGTTGGGCAGCCAGATCACTATAGTGAAAGATTCACAATTATTTTTTGGATGATAGATACGATTTGTATGATGGGTATAAACACACTAGGTCGAAATACGGAGAGAGAGAACACACAGACAAAGAAAACAAAGAAAACAACCGCTGCACATCATTTAGGAGATTTTGTTAATCATTACATAGAAAATAAACAATCTACGAAAATTAACCAAATTAGCCATAATTTATCAATAACCATTGATAAAATTAGCTTTTAAATTCTTTTTTTAACGAGGAAAGAGATAGAGCTTTTTTTTTATTGAAAATTCCATAATTTGTTCTTGTTTTGGGAATAGAGTAGGACGATTTGGATGCAAGTCTAGTATTGTAATTATGTGTCTGGTTGACAGGAGTAAAGAGATTATTAATTAAATGCAGTTGGCAAATTATTATTATGAAATTTATGCATGAAATTGTAATATGTAAATTAACAAGGTCAAGAAACTTTATTATTTTAAGGTCTTTAAACAGGGGGCTTGAGTGTGCATCAAATTTGGAGAAGGTCATTAAACGTATTGCCTTTTTTTCCCAATATTTGCAGTGGCTTAAGCGTAGTTGGATAAGTATTACCCCTGCAAGCAAGTATACCATAAATTAGGAAGGGATGTACTAATGCATAATAGATATTGAGAAGAATACTTTTATTGACATAATATCGAAGTTTAGAGATAATCACCATAGTTCGTTTAATCTTTTTTACAATCTTTTTTACAATAGTCAACCTGGTTTTTCCAATTTAAATGCGAATCAATAAGGACACCAAGATATTTAATACAGAAATGTCTTTTTAATTCTTTACCATTAATATTTAGTTTTATATTATCATTTATTTTCTTTTGAGGAGGATGAAATATCACAAAGTTTGATTTATCAACATTTAGAGACAGCTTATTAGCACACAACCAAACATGAATATTATGTAATTCCATATTTAGATTTGTTTGAAGCTCTACAAGATTCTTATGTTTGTAAAATAAGTTAGAATCATCTGCAAAAAGATGGAAATCTAAGATTTCCGTGCGCCTATTGAAATAATTTATATACATTAGAAATAAAAGAGGACCGAGAACTGACCCCTGAGGAATACCACAAGTGACTGCATTATAATCAGATAAAATATTGTCTAAGGAAACGTACTGTTGTCTATTCGTAAGGTACGAAGCAAACCATTCACTTGCAATTCCACGAATTCCAAACTTATCCACTTTTTTAATTAAAATACTATGATCAACTGTATCAAAGGCTTTACTAAAGTCAAGAAATATTCCACAGGAGTAACTTCGTTCCTCTATTGATAACTGTATTTTATCAATGATACTTAAAATTGCATGATTAGTAGAATGATTGGCACGAAAACCAAATTGTTTTTCATACAGCATATTTCTCTTATCAAGAAAGTCAATTAACCTATTATACATAAGTTTTTCCAGCAATTTATTAAATATAGAAAGAAGTGAAATTGGTCGATAATTGTTTAAACAACACTGAGATCCACCCTTATGAACTAGAATTATTTTTGCTATCTTAAAACTACTTGGTACCTCACCCAAAGAGAAAGAGATATTAAATGGTTACCAAATTAGCCATAATTTATCAATAACCATTGATAAAATTAGCTTTTAAATTCTTTTTTTAACGAGGAAAGAGATAGAGCTTTTTTTTTATTGAAAATTCCATAATTTGTTCTTGTTTTGGGAATAGAGTAGGACGATTTGGATGCAAGTCTAGTATTGTAATTATGTGTCTGGTTGACAGGAGTAAAGAGATTATTAATTAAATACAGTTGGCAAATTATTATTATGAAATTTATGCATGAAATTGTAATATGTAAATTAACAAGGTCAAGAAACTTTATTATTTTAAGGTCTTTAAACAGGGGGCTTGAGTGTGCATCAAATTTGGAGAAGGTCATTAAACGTATTGCCTTTTTTTCCCAATATTTGCAGTGGCTTAAGCGTAGTTGGATAAGTATTACCCCTGCAAGCAAGTATACCATAAATTAGGAAGGGATGTACTAATGCATAATAGATATTGAGAAGAATACTTTTATTGACATAATATCGAAGTTTAGAGATAATCACCATAGTTCGTTTAATCTTTTTTACAATCTTTTTTACAATAGTCAACCTGGTTTTTCCAATTTAAATGCGAATCAATAAGGACACCAAGATATTTAATACAGAAATGTCTTTTTAATTCTTTACCATTAATATTTAGTTTTATATTATCATTTATTTTCTTTTGAGGAGGATGAAATATCACAAAGTTTGATTTATCAACATTTAGAGACAGCTTATTAGCACACAACCAAACATGAATATTATGTAATTCCATATTTAGATTTGTTTGAAGCTCTACAAGATTCTTATGTTTGTAAAATAAGTTAGAATCATCTGCAAAAAGATGGAAATCTAAGATTTCCGTGCGCCTATTGAAATAATTTATATACATTAGAAATAAAAGAGGACCGAGAACTGACCCCTGAGGAATACCACAAGTGACTGCATTATAATCAGATAAAATATTGTCTAAGGAAACGTACTGTTGTCTATTCGTAAGGTACGAAGCAAACCATTCACTTGCAATTCCACGAATTCCAAACTTATCCACTTTTTTAATTAAAATACTATGATCAACTGTATCAAAGGCTTTACTAAAGTCAAGAAATATTCCACAGGAGTAACTTCGTTCCTCTATTGATAACTGTATTTTATCAATGATACTTAAAATTGCATGATTAGTAGAATGATTGGCACGAAAACCAAATTGTTTTTCATACAGCATATTTCTCTTATCAAGAAAGTCAATTAACCTATTATACATAAGTTTTTCCAGCAATTTATTAAATATAGAAAGAAGTGAAATTGGTCGATAATTGTTTAAACAACACTGAGATCCACCCTTATGAACTAGAATTATTTTTGCTATCTTAAAACTACTTGGTACCTCACCCAAAGAGAAAGAGATATTAAATAACATCTCAAGAGGTTTTGATATGACATATTTGATGATTTTCAAAATTTTAACTGGAATACTATACGGCCCAGTTGCTTTTCCGTGGTTTAATTTCGAAATTTCATCTTTGATGAAATTCGGTAGGAGACGTGGCCATGTAATCTAATGGTGATTTATTCACATTTGGTATAGCGCTCGCAAGCTGTTCACCAATATTAGAAAAATATCCACATAGAATATTAGCAATTTCATTTTTGTCAGTTATTTCACGATTATTATCCATAATCTTTACAGGTGTTTGATATGTTTAGGATTAACCCGAATAATTTGTTTTATACCTTTCCAAATTAACTTACCATTATTTGTATTTTTGTTAAAATAATCACTATAGCAGTTTCTTTTACTTATTCGCAGAAGATGATTTAATTTATTTCTATAGAACTCAAATTTGGAATGATAATAAGGGGGTTAGTTTTAAGATATTTTTTATAGAATTCATTTTTGACCTGTATAAATTTTCTTATAGCAGTTGATATCCAAGGCTTTGACTGTATTTTCAATTCTCTTTTGGAAAGTTGTTTAACTGGAATATGCTTGTCTATAATGTCTGAAAGCTTTTTATAACAAATATCAAACAATGTAGATGAAGATGATGTAGACTATCTAACCTATGTACAAACAACGACTGAATTATTAGTGCCTCGTGCATGTAAGGACCGTCATCTATCGTTTTGCCAGACTCAACATTGGAATGAGTGAGAGGGGAGGGTGGAATAAATGTACCAAGCGATGCACATCTGAATGCATGTAAAAAACTAGATTGTCCCACCAATGTTGTATATTGTCAAAGATTGTACAGCAAATCTTATATAGAGCAATACGCACGATTTTTTCACCATGTGGGCAATAATAGCTATATGCTCACATTAAATACCCAAATGTCAGTGAATTCAAATAACCACGTCCCCAGGGCATTTTTCCTGCACGGCTTAAGGTCGGCGAAAATGGCCCTGGGATCGGCTAGTCACATGACACCCAGCATTTCTGAAGTAATGAAGTATTTGCCAACTTATTCGTCTAAAGACGTTATTGAAGACCAGTATGCTGGCATAATTCTTCTTATATCCATGATCGTCGGACAAACACATATAGACCACTGAACTGCGGAACTTGCGGAACCTGCGGAACTTAATAATGTCGCCTTTTTCTTCTTGTATAAACATTGCATGGTCCTTCAATCATTTAGGCGTTTTTGGTATCTTTTTGCACGATTTTGTTCTATTTCGCCCGCATATTAGTTTGGTCAACAAAAACCGTAAACACGTCACTTGGAAAGCTTCGTGTAGAACAAATTTCCGACTTTTGAAGAGCATTTTAAAGTAAGTAGGCCCATCACCACGGTGTGACCAGTTGTCTCATGACTTCGAGTAATAAAAACCAAAAACGTACTACAATCTAATTTCTAATAATATATTCAAGTAGACTAATAGAATATTCTACTTTTCCAGTATATCTGCTTTGTCAATAAAATCGTAAACACGTCACTTCTAGGTGTTCTTGTTGTAGCTTAATAACTTTCATATTTATATAAGGCTTACTTGTCATGCGAAGAAAAGTGCTATATATATGCTTTTTTACATGTTACTTAACAAAAATTGCAAAGTATATTGCAATTTCCATAAGAGAAAATATGGCGTAGTTAGTAGTATATTTTTATTTGAAAATATATACTATGGTAAAATCTATTCAACCAATACCATATATTCTTTTAAGAAAAGAAGTATTAATTAATACTGTATATATATATGTTGTTTTTATAGAAAACGTTTAAATAGAAATATGCATTATATTGAGAAAAACAGGGGCACCGTATATACTTAGTGTAATATATGTATTAAACGTATAGCCTATGTAGTTTATTAGTTGTTGAAAACTTTAAAGTAGAAAGATCGAAGTACGTACATATAGAGTACTGTCTGCTACAAAAAAATTTTAAATTCACCATCCAAGAATACCAAAATATTGTATTTTTTATTACTCGGGTCGTGAGACAAATAGGATATAATCTGGTCACACTGTAATGCCATGTCTCTACTTACTTTAACATGTTCTTCCAAAGTCTGAAATGTTTTCTACAAGAGGTTAATTTCCAAGTGAGAAAGCCGTTGGTTGTTGTCCAAACTAATATACTGGCGAAATAGAACAAAATCATGTAAATAGACACCATGCAAAAAACGCTTAAATTATTGAAGGACCATGCAATGTTTATACAAGAAGAAGGCGACATTATTAAGTTCCGCAAGTTCCGCAGTTCCGTGATCTGCGGTTCCGTTAATTAGTCATATACCCTATTTTTTTACAGAATGCATGTATGGTTATAGCCTAATAGCCAGCTTTATTGCACTTGATTAATATTATTTAATAGAACTACACTACAGTATATTGTACATATAATTATGGCTAGAGTCGCACTTTGTCCATGCATATACTATAGCTAAGATCGGTTTAGACAATGCGTCGAAAGTCTTTAGATCAGTTTCCTCAAAAATGCAAGAGGGTATAATTGAAAATTTTCATAAAAAGGAGTATTGCATGCGTATAGACTATTACTAGCTATAGTACTAATAATAAATCATAATTAAAATGCAATCATGTCAATGTATGCTTCATAATATACGCCAAATGCATGCATGCAAATATCTGCTATAATATACGGGGCTTTGAACCCTTCCGCATGGAGAGGAAAAAGACAAATGAGAAAGTCAGAGCGAATATTACATCATCCTGCTACAAAGCATTCGTTATACAATGTGAATTGGACCAGAGTATTATAACATATATTTGTCTCTGTCTAGTTCCTGGCCTTCTCGCTCCCGCCTCATTATTTTAGGGGGAAATCGACAAGATTTGCAGGTTGACCGGGACAAAGCTGTATTATTTGGAGACTGGGGACCCAGTTCGGATATTTTGCGAAACTGACAGCCCGCAAGTTCATGACAGCCTGTAACTCGCCCGCGCTTGGAAGGCCAGGGACTAGGCTGTATTTGTCCCACACTCCATTATACAAACACTGATTGAATAAATTCGTGCAGTTCTTGCATCTTCTAGGTTCTAGCTTTGACTGAGAATTTTATGATCTTTCATCCACAGAATTACCGATATTATAATTTGTTCTGCTAAATTAATTTTAATGATTCAGCGGCTTATTACCTATTACCTAAGCTTAATAGTTCACGTGTAGTCACAAAATCTTTGATCGTAACATTTTACATATAGCACAATTTCAAATAGCGCCATTAATATTCTTATACTCGGTCACATATATACATGCATGCAGTATACACTATGATTGGGCTTTCCGCACTTGGAGTTGATAGTAACTGTTATTTGGTTTTAAGTTTCAACTTCAAAAAGAGAGAACCAGCTACAGCTTATACATATCAATGTACTAAACCAACTATATGTTCCCTTAATTTAATAATTTAGAAAAAATCAATCTCGTACCCTAGTATGCCCGTTCATGCATGCTGCCCACCACCCAAGCTGCGAACGGTGCGTACTCTGGGTACAATTGGAGAGATGAGTTTTGGGGAGAGAATCACCATCAGTTACAAAGCACTTCAAATCTGTACAGGGTGGAGCAGCCTTAACTTAGCGGTACAACCGGTTAAAACGCATGCTTAACGACTCAAAATAACGACTAAAATTCTGATTATAACGAGTCCGAAAATTGATACTTCGGAAAGCGTTTTACTTGATAACTTGCATAGGGTTTTGAAATTTTTAACGTTCTAGGGTATCCTTGATAACCTTGTATATAAATAACTTCATCAAAAATTATTAAAAATGCCGCTTTACTAAATTTAAATTGTAATCTAAAGGGTAAATTTTGTAGTGTTGTACGTAATTATTTTATAAAACGAGTTAAATAATCATGCATGCGGCATGGAAAAAGTAATGAAAATGTTATGCTTTATGCAGGATACTCAGGATGACCCGGCTTAGTTGCGGTGATAGCTATACTGTAGTCCCTAATTAATTCAATGGTGGGAAAAATGGGAACTTTTTCACAATATCACATGAAATCAGGCATCATCAAAGTTTTGAATAGTTTTAGTAATGGCCCATTAACAACAAATTAGGTGATCTTAATTTCTTAACTGATTTCAAAATAAAATAAGGCCATTGCACGGAACTGCACGCAGGATGAAAAAACTAGCTATACGCACCTTTGTCAGTCAAGCATTTGCCGTGCTTTCAAGTCCTTTGTGCTAATTATTATTCCTTCATCATTTCATGCTTTGAATTCAGCTTGATAGTGCAGCGTCACTACTTTTGCAGAAATCACTGACACTGTGTCTGTGCATGCAAGGCCGCATTGTCTTTAAAAACTGAGATGTGCATTCTGTGATAATTGAACAATAAAGCGGGCCAATTATAAGCGTATTGCATGACTATTGTCTTACGAACAGTTAGCCTAGGATTGATGAGAAATATTAAGAGTTTTAGGTACAAAAAGTTGTTTGATGTTTTAGCAATGTTATACTAAAGCGGACGTATTTTTATTATTTTTTAACAGAATTAAAGCCTTTTGCCGTTTTGGAACTAACGAAAATAACTCATAAATATTTTGTCTGCAGGAATTTTGGGAAGAGTATTGTGAAACTGTTTCGTGGCATTTTTCAAAAGATCTACCCTGCTAGCAGTGCCAGCGGCTTCTAGTTTTCTAGCTGAGCTGAGGAGAAACCACTAGTATGAGCAAACGAACGATCGAATGTAGCGGCCGTCCAGATTCACGGACGAATACATTAAATGAGAAACAGGTAAAATAAGTTTGACAAGTTTTTGTTGTTGTGCGCATGTGTAAATGCTTGCTACTGCTGATAAAATGCGAGCCAGTTGTACAAAAACAACTAGGGATGGGCACTGGTCTGAAATAAGGACTGGATAAAGCATCCTATTGAATCCAGTAACCTGATTTTGAAGCCAGAATATTTTAATGAGATGAGATCAAGTCAAATTCATGACCAGTCTAATCGTCTGTTGTTTAAGTTCAGTTACACGATAAAGAAAATATCTTCGCCTATATGACTGGTGAAATATAGCTTCCAAAACCTCTTCGAAATAGTGTTAGAATGTTATATACACCACATAATGAGGCTTATGACGGCCATATTTGTTATTCACTGGCAAATTTAGGAAAAAAGAGAGGCTACTGATGATAAATTCTTATCTAGGCAATATTTGTCCTTTCCCACTAGTAACTAGAAAGGTAAAGGAAGAGTTAAACATGTCCACAACACCAGATTAGATTAATGGTGGGGCCATCCAATATGGCCGCCATTGGCTTCACTTATGCACAGCAGATGCGCTATTCAGTCCTTATTTCAGATCAGTGGGGATGGGCGGTACCAGCTTTTCCATTCGACACGATATTTCCTCGATATTTGCCAATTTTTTTCGATATTGATATTTTCCCAACTCGAACAACCATAACAACAGAAAGGCTATTTTTAATCACGAACAACGGCAACAACGCTAACAATATAAACATTAAATAATATATGTCAGTGATTGCAGCCAACGTATTAATAAACCAGAAACTCCGATCCAGCCCGTGGATCTCTGCCCGTGGACCTTTATAGTATCATAGAAAGGAACTACTTTTTATTATTTTTTAACAGAATTAAAGCCTTTTGCCGTTTTGGAACTAACGAAAATAACTCATAAATATTTTGTCTGCAGGAATTTTGGGAAGAGTATTGTGAAACTGTTTCGTGGCATTTTTCAAAAGATCTACCCTGCTAGCAGTGCCAGCGGCTTCTAGTTTTCTAGCTGAGCTGAGGAGAAACCACTAGTATGAGCAAACGAACGATCGAATGTAGCGGCCGTCCAGATTCACGGACGAATACATTAAATGAGAAACAGGTAAAATAAGTTTGACAAGTTTTTGTTGTTGTGCGCATGTGTAAATGCTTGCTACTGCTGATAAAATGCGAGCCAGTTGTACAAAAACAACTAGGGATGGGCACTGGTCTGAAATAAGGACTGGATAAAGCATCCTATTGAATCCAGTAACCTGATTTTGAAGCCAGAATATTTTAATGAGATGAGATCAAGTCAAATTCATGACCAGTCTAATCGTCTGTTGTTTAAGTTCAGTTACACGATAAAGAAAATATCTTCGCCTATATGACTGGTGAAATATAGCTTCCAAAACCTCTTCGAAATAGTGTTAGAATGTTATATACACCACATAATGAGGCTTATGACGGCCATATTTGTTATTCACTGGCAAATTTAGGAAAAAAGAGAGGCTACTGATGATAAATTCTTATCTAGGCAATATTTGTCCTTTCCCACTAGTAACTAGAAAGGTAAAGGAAGAGTTAAACATGTCCACAACACCAGATTAGATTAATGGTGGGGCCATCCAATATGGCCGCCATTGGCTTCACTTATGCACAGCAGATGCGCTATTCAGTCCTTATTTCAGATCAGTGGGGATGGGCGGTACCAGCTTTTCCATTCGACACGATATTTCCTCGATATTTGCCAATTTTTTTCGATATTGATATTTTCCCAACTCGAACAACCATAACAACAGAAAGGCTATTTTTAATCACGAACAACGGCAACAACGCTAACAATATAAACATTAAATAATATATGTCAGTGATTGCAGCCAACGTATTAATAAACCAGAAACTCCGATCCAGCCCGTGGATCTCTGCCCGTGGACCTTTATAGTATCATAGAAAGGAACTACTTTTATAGTATTTACACCTATTTAGGCTTTTTGGTATCATTTTCATGAGCCCGCTGACTACAATGAAAAAATATCGCAGGCTCGGAAGTTTCAAAACAATGATATTTCTTGCCAGTATCCATATTTTTCTTCAAAACCGTGGTATCGATAGTATCGAGTATTTGGTATTGGTATCAGTCCATCCCTAAAAATAACATCACGTTCTATAAATATAATACCTTATAATAGACCTTTCCCCTTTTAAGTGAAATTTTGATCTAGACAAGTCTGGACAAAAATTTCATCACAGCTTGAAAGAGCATCACAAAATTAGTAATATTCCGAAGTTTCGTTGCAAAATGTTGTAAAATTCGGATAATATAGCTTTACGAAGTTTGCCGTTTTTCAGTCATTTTGCATTACAAACGGGAAATTGAAAATCAGATGACCAAATTTGTTGAGTTGGTTGTAGTTGTCATTATTATATAATTGTCATTCTTTATTACAAGAGATACACACTTTGTGGAAGCATACAAGAACTAAGTTTTATTTTACATCAAGTGCGTGAATGTTACAATGTGCTAAATTACAATTGGTCAGAATAATTATTAATCATGCTATATATGGTATTACAGGAAATATATTGTATTCATTGTCTTAATCATATCATTGGTT
>CACRXK020014725.1:0-12832 GCA_902702795.2 Paramuricea clavata
TTTTTAAAGATACTTTGTACTTTTTACTTAAGTACGTTTTGCCTCCAGTACTTTTTACTCTTTCTCCAGTCGTTTTATTGTAAATTACTTCTACTTTTACTCGAGTACAAATTCAAAGTAATTTAGGCATCACTGCATGAAAATTAACTCATAACCCGCGAAATCAAGATTTTCTAAAAATCGTACGAATTGCAGCAGATCTTAGTATTTCTTCCTTTGTAGGAACACTAAATGGAATGATTGGAGAAATAAAAAAAAATTCGAATATTTCCACTTGACTTGAGATTCGTAAAAATTACACATGAGCTAGAGTTGTATATGAGTCAATAGCCGAGGAAATACGATTAAAAAATCTTTATTTAAAATTTTTCATCTATATTATAGTGTTTAAAATTGTCATTTGGTTGAAAATTGTGAAATCAAACATTCCTTTGGATAAAAAGCTAAACAACAGCCAAAATTGTTCCTACAATTTCCCTGTCTGTCAAATAAATTAACTTGTCTGTTTCTTTCGCAACATATTGTTTCTTTATTAATCTTCTCGCCCCTTGAAGGGAAAGGAAAGCAGATTTTACGAATGAAAACGATATCATTGCATTTATCCATTATCCAAGCCATTGTCTTTGGGTACTTCGACGGTGTAAATTTTTGTTGTATATATGTCTCCAATTGCTGATTGGTCACACATACATTTCTTCTCATTTTCATACATAGGCTACGACTGATTTGGGGTTAACTGGAAAATTACGTACATGTGCGTCTAATCTGGCGTTTCCTGTGGTACTAATTCAATCACAGATTTCCTTTAAAACCATCGTTTTTTTTCGTATACTATGCTTTAGAGTTGTACTTTTCAATCATCTGAAAATTCATGAACCTTTACCAATGGCGATGTTACCTTTCTTGATATCAAATGTTGAAAGATGGCAATAATATTAATGGCCAAATCATGCGGCTAAATATTAAAAATCAAGGGCTAGAAACAGGAAACCAAATGCTAAGTAGTGTCATTTCTCAACTCTCAACAGCAGAGAGGTTTGCCAGTAGACCTACAATAAGGACATATTGCCTTCCACGTGATTAGTCAGTTATTATAAAAAATGTTATTTAACTGATTGAAATATATATTGGGGTTTCAAGGGAACTGGTTTCAAAGTAACTGATTTACGGACTTCAATCGGTAGATTGTTCGATCCATAGTTGCACAATGCGATTATAGAATTAGTCTCTAAATAATGATGTACGACAACAATAAACTAGTACTGAATATGGGTCCAAACTTTCGGTATAGCTCCTGGCTCTGCGACTTAAGATTTGGATGCATTTTTCGAGCTGCAGATTAAATGTATCATTTCAATATTTGAAGACAATTTATATACCAAGGCGAACTTCTGCTGTGGTTGGCATCAGGATATTAGCTTCAATTGAAAATTAAACGGATAGATCGGTATTGTTAATTAGGTATTGTTAATTAACTACGATGACGAAATTTTTGTATGAGCGAACCAGAACAGCAGGTGCATGGGTGATGGTGTAGGGATTAACGGTGGGGGAGTGCGTCCTTTTCCATATACTCTTAAATTTCACATTTGTCGCAGTTAAATAATACTCAGATCATTTTCACATTGAAGTTAAATCACGATAAAAAGCAGTACAATTCTCTGGATTACAAACCACTCGGCAATATCCGTATTATAGCTAAGGACGTCAGTCAGATTAAAGAGTCTTCTATGAGGAAAGGAGTCAAAGGCTCCTACTGAAAAATGTTCTAGAGGTACCATTACAATAGATAGAACGTTATTGTTCGAATATTCTTCGAAGGAAAAACAGCTCCATTCACCTTTCATGGCATTACAATTAGCCGGTTGATTTTGTTACGAAATCTTTTTTTGTCTGTTAAAGAAGACTTCAGTAAACTGTCAGATGATTTATCTAAACCAGTTTTCCATTCGACGTTTATCTCATGCAAACTTGAAAGATGCTGTCATATCTGATCATTGATAAGGTAACCGAATTAGTGACGTTTATGCATAAAAAATAAAATAAACTGCTCATAATTCTTGGAGCAGTGTTACAAAAGCCAGTCAACGTTATTTTCAAAAAAGGAATTGACGTCGAAACATTGTTGAGCGATCTCTCACTCCATGTGTTCTTCTGCTGTTTTAATAATGTCTTTCATTGTTTTTACGCTGTGTAACGACTCTCCCATCCTAACTGCTGCATTAGCATATTTCGCGGCTTCTTTGCAATCAGGTTTCCAGGCACGATACGCTATTGCCAACGCACAATAGACATTGGCTCTACAAGGGGAGTGCTTCTGAGCGAGTTTGTCAGCTATGTCGCGAGCTTCGTTTAATATTGCGACTGATTCATCAAAGTAACGAAGAAAAGACAAGCATAACCCATAACTCTTTAGCAAGTACACAAAAGGCTCGTTGGAATCAAGTTTTAGTTTCTTGCTCAGTTTTATGGCACCGGAATAATTCAGCAACGCCTCCTTGTTTCTCCGCCAGAGTGAGTACAGATCTCCTAATGCTTTATAAGAAATATACGTTAATTCATGATCGCCGAACAACTCTTGAGATGCCGACAAAGCTTGACTAGAAAATGACTTTGCACAGTTCATGTAATCCTCGTACTTTTCTTTATCTGAACGAAATACTTTCATTGCACGTTTCTTGTTCAAATGTGCACGTTGGGTTAAAATAAGTGTCTCTTCAGCGTTCTCCATTGGGCTTCGATCGTTGTTTTCAGGTAAAGGCGAAAGGTCATCTTCCTCTAGATCAGGACATGGTGTAATATGTGCTTGCTTAGAATAATATTGGGCATAAAAATAGTAACAATAGCTATATAAGGACCTGTCCTCTTTCAGCACCGCTTTATTTTGGTCTAAAGCATCCTTGATCGCCTCCATCATGTCGATATATTCAGTAGATTTCCATGCAGATTTACGACCTTCTTGATCTGCTACCAGACACTGAAATGTGATCGCAATGGTTAGTTGCTTTCGAATTTTCGCCAGATTAATACAATATTCCTGAAAATTCCTCAAAATAGTTTGTGAAAGAAGATCCCGGCAGAAACGGTAAAACAACCTGGATGAAGACTTGTAAATATCACTATTTATTAACAACTCGAAGATGTTTGGATTCAGGTTTGTTGCTTGATCTTGGCAGCAGACTTTTAACGTTTCCTCAACATTGTGACTGTCCATCTTCAATGATTCTCTCGCATCAGTAAATCCATTTTTGGAAAAAGAATCCATTGTTAAAGAATGACACATCTTCAGAAAATGCTTCACCATCAACCCTTGTGCTATAATCTTTTCATCTTGAAATTGATGATGATCGGCCAAAAAGCGTCGAATAAGTGAATGAATCAGGAAGCGCTTGTCACTGCTTCTCTGCATTATTAAACTTCGAGCAACAAGCTGCTCTAAGAAATCTTGTGTGACCAACTCATCTCTCTCAATTACCTCTTCGGCAGACTTTCTTTGGAAATTTCCATTGAACAACGAAAGGCGAGCCAACGCTTTCCTATCATCATCATTCAACTGCTGGAAAGAGAACTCAATGGCTTTTCGGACACACTGGCTTTTGTCAGAGGTCAGCAAAGTTTTCACAGGCTTCTCTTTTAGCCAATGAATCAACTCAAAAGGATCATCAAGATCTGCAATTCGAGGTCCAGCGATACACAGAGCCAAAGGAATAAAACCACACAGGTCCGCCAAGTCACACAAGTAACTATCTTTTACTTCTGTATTAGGGCAGTACTTTCTCAAAAGTTCGACACAAGATTTTTCGTCCAACTCTCCTAATTGTACGTTTTCGGTGGTTTGTTCAGGAATTGAGAATTCGGTTCTTGTCGTTGTTAGGATCTGCAACTGTTGCTGTGAATTCTTGCGGAGCGTGACCACTAACTCAGTAAATTCGGATCTCACTTCTTCTTCAAGCATATGCTCGATGTTGTCCATAACAAGGAGAACTTTTTTCTCAGTATTGTTTAACCAAAACAACAACGCTGATTCAGGATCTTCTCCAGGATTAACGCCAACATCAAGACAGAGACGTAGAAGAACTTCAGGCACAGTTGAAACATTTGATAGAAATGAGAAAATAACGACGATGTCATGCATGTTGCTTAAATGATGGGAAACTTCAACTGCAATGGAGCTTTTGCCAAACCCTGGTCCACCAACGATCGAGACAATTCCACAGCCGTTCTCCACCAAGGAATAAATAATTTTGTTTACTTCGGCGCAACGCCCAACAAATGTCAGTGGTTTGTCGGGTATGCTGCTGTTTTGTTGGAGCTGTCGATCAGTTCTAACAACATTCACGATATTTTGAAATGACCTGATGAGGTTTTTTTCTTTCATGTATTCTTCTGCCGTTTTTATAATATCTTCCAATGATTTTACAGTGCGTGGGTCCAACAACACTTGCATCTCCTTTGCCTCTTTAGCGTATTTCGCGGATTCTTGGCAATCAGGTTTCCAGGCACGATACGTGTTTGCCAACTGATATAACACATTTGCTCTACAAGGTGTGTGCTTCTCAGCGAGTTTATCAGCTATGTCACATGCCTCGTTTAAATTTTCCACTGAAGCTTCAAAGCGGCGAAGAAAACGTAAACATAACCCATAATTCTTGAGCAAGTACACAAAAGCCTCATTAGAATCAAGCTGTAGTTTCTTCCTCAGTTTTATTGCATCAGAATAATATTCCATTGCCTCATCGTTCTTCCGCCAATGTAAGTATAAGTCTCCTAACAATTTATAACAAATACACGTTATTTCATGATCGCCCAAGAACTCTTTCGCTGTCGACAAGGCTTGGTCGTAAAATGATTTTGCACAGTTCATGTAATCCTCGTACTTTTTTTTATCTGAACGAAATACTTTCACTGCACGTTTCTTGTTCAAACGTGCACGCTGGATTAAAATAAGTGTCTCTTCAGCATTCTTCATTGGGCTTCGATCGTTGTTTTCAGGTAAAGGCGAAAGGTCATCTTCCTCTAGATCAGGACATGGTGTAACATTTGCTTGGCTAGAATGAAATCGGGCATAAAAATAGTAACAATAGCTATATACGGACCTATCCTCTTTCAGCACCGCTTTATTTTGGTCTAAAGCATCTTTGATCGCCTCCATCATGTCGAGATATTCAGTAGATTTCCATGCAGATTTACGACCTTCTTGACCTGCTACCAAACATTGAAATGTGATCGCAATGGTTAGTTGCTTTCGAGTTTTCGCCAGATTAATACAAGATTCCTGAAAATTCCTCAAAATAATTTGCGGAAGAAGATACCGGCAGAAACGGTAAAAGAACGTGGATGAAGACTTGTAAATATCACTATTTACTAACAACTCGACGACGTTTGGATCTTGGCAGCAAACTTTTAACGTTTCCTCAACATTGTGGCTGTCCGTCTTCAATTTTTCTCGGGCATCGATAAATCTATCTTTGGTATAAGAATCTATAGTCCACAAATGGCACATCTTTAGAAAATGTTTCACCATCAATCCTTGTGCTACTGCCTTTTCATCTTGAAGTTGTTCATGATCGGCCAGATACCGTCGAATAAGCGAGTGAATCACGAAACGGTTATCGCTGCTACTCTGTATTAAACTTCGAGCTACGAGCTGGTCTAACAAATCTTGCGTTTCGAAATCATCTCTATCAATTACCTCTTCAGCAGACATTCTTTGAAAATTTCCATTGAACACCGAAAGACGAACCAACGCTTTCTTGTCTTCACTACTCAACATTTGAAAAGAAAACTCGATGGCTTTTCGGACGCATTGGCTTTTGTCAGTTGACTGCAAGGCTTTCATAGGCTTCTCTTTTAACCATTTAATCATTTCAGCAGGATCATTTAGACGTGGAATTCTAGATCCTGTGATACACAAAGCTAGAGGAACATAACCACACAGCTTAGCCAAATCAGACAGGATTTCATCTTTTACTTCTTTATTGCGGCAAAACGTTCTCAAAAGTTCGACACTAGCATTTTTATCCAACTCTCGTACATGAACGTTTTCGGTAGTTCGATCAGGAATTGAGAATTCGGTTCTTGTCGTTGTCAGGATCTGCAACTGTCGCCGTGAATTCTTTCTGAGCGTAGCCATCAACTCAGTAAACAGAGATATCACGTTGCTTTCAAGCAGCTGCTCAATGTTGTCCATGACAAGGACAACTTTCTTCTCAATACTTTTTAACCAAAATATCAACGATGATTCAGGATCGTCTCCAGGATTCACGCCAACGTCACGACAGAGACGTTGAATAACTTCAGGCACAGTGGAAACATTTGATAGAAATGAGAAAATGACTTCAATATCATGACTATCGCTTAAATGATGGGAAACTTCGACTGCGATAGTGCTTTTGCCAAACCCTGGTCCACCAACAATTGAAACAATTCCACAGCCTTCATCCACCAAGGAACAAACAATTTTCTTCACTTCGGCGTCACGTCCAAAAATTTTTGGCGGTTTGTCAGGTAAACAGCTTTTTTGTTGAAACCGATCATTAGTTCCTTGTAATGACTTGATGTCAGCACGAATTTCACTAATTTCTCGGCAAAACAACTCATCAAAACGATCCATTCTTGTTGAGCATTCCTTTGTGCAATTTACCAAATTTTCTAACATTCTTTCCTGTTCCTTGATAACTTGTCTGTCGAAGCTTTGATCTTCTTTTAAATTCTTTATCTCTCCTTTTAACTGGCTGACATCCGCACCTAACACACCGCGCAGTAAATTCAGAGCTTTTAACTCGGCTTCTACAACATTGCTTATTTTGTTAGTTTGTACTAACTTGATATCCCCTATGCATTTCTTGACTTCGTTACAGCTAAAAACATTATCAAGGTCGGCAACAAACTTATTGGCAATATCAAAAGCGTTGTTAAAATCAGCATCAGCTAATTCTTGGTTTGGTGCATGCGCCCAAGGGTTTCTAACTCCTGAACGAAGATCATTAACGAGATCGCGATCCACACGCCTGTCTGGAGCAAAAGCTACATCTTTCATCCATACAAGAACGTTCAATAGATGTGCTAAATCAGTGGATTCTGCTTCAATAACGGTGCCCTTGTTGTCTCCAAGGACGGGCATGAAGAACTTAGCTACCTCCCATGGATCAACAGGCAACTTTGATGTGTCGCAGTTTTTACGCCATTCAATCTTTCGTTTATCTTTATTTAGATGTGATTTGGCCAGCTCTTTGTACCATCCATTGCAAGAGCGGCAAAGGTCGACAGGCTTCTTTTTCATTTGACAATTTCCAGGATTTGGGCATTGCCCAAATGGAAGGCAATCTTTACACAGTGTGACATGCCATCTTTTCACGATATGGGTGGTGTACAAAGCGACAGGTTTCTTAATTAGATTGATCACTTCTCCAACGGTTATCCAGTTTATGTGTTCCTTGGACGAATTCATTCCTGATAAAGCAAAACTCTTGAATGTAAAAAAATAATATACAATAATCAAATAAAATGTAAAAATAACCATTAAGCTACTTAGAGTTTGCAAAAATAACCATTAACTTGTGCTAAAGATAAATGACAAAATCTTACGTGCGTTGTCAAATCACAACTGTCAACTGAATTAATTATGCTACGTACATGTAAATCAGGGGCGCTGTCTGTCTCGCCGCCCGTCTTTTACTGCGCCCTGGTACACAAGTGACATGACGCTCTAGAGTAAGGGCGCGCAAGCACCACGTCAGGATTCTAATCATAATAGGCAACGCTTACTAAATATGTTAAATTACATGTTACAGATGCTAATTTAATGGAGTCCCTATACGGAATATATTCAGCCTGTTCAGCTACAAACAACGGTACATTTTGGTTTTAATTGTGGACAGAAACCTAGCTGTGAGTTCGTTTGCCGAGATGAAAATTGCTACTTGTTTAAAAATGCTTTTTGAAAAAGTGCCTGTTTGTCCAACAATTAAAAATCCGGCAAACGTACGAACGGTTAAATATTAAATATGTACGGTCATTCTTCAAACGCTCAAAATCCATGCTCGTTCTGGCAGTGGGGAGATGTATGCAGTTAATACAGAGCCCTAGACCTGATTGCCAAAATGGGATGGTTTGTCGCACATAGAAGGTTAAGAAAGTTCCAAACCAAAACCCTTTGTTTTACTGCTCTTCCTGAAGATACAGTTGAAAGCATAAAGCCAAATTTGCGTAGGCCGTAGTCGAAATACAGTAGGGTTGAATACGAAATCTATCACTTTGATTGTTTCATACATGATGACGAGTTTGCTCTACGTCAATTAAATCGTTTTCAAAGTGAGTTTGTTTTAATAAATTGTTTTAAAACGCTTCGTTTTCGAGAAAACGCTGAAGTTCCTACACAACATATCTTCATCTAGGACTTACTAAAGTCAACAGCTAGGTAGGGTGGGAAAGGTGATTGTTTACCCGACAATGTTGCTTTCTGTTCGATAAGTAAGATCTGAACCAATTAAGAACAATTCCTTTTACCTCATAAAGATGTAATTTATTTAGTAGTATTTCATGATCTACAGTATCGAATGCTTCTTAAGATCAAGAAATACCAACCCATTTAATTGGCCGATATCAATATTATGAAACCATTTGTTCGTAATTTCCAACATTACAGTAACTGTGGAATGATTGGGTCTAAAATCATGTTGAGAAGAAGTTACAAGAAGTTAAAAGAAAAATTACCTGTTAACATCTTATGAATTATATCATTGTTTTCTCTTCAGTTACCATGCAAGCTTCCAATCAGTTGTGAGCCATGCACCAGTATACCACTAAAAGAAGTTCAGGGCATACATGACATATAGTGATATCACTGGAAATCTTTAAAGAACTTGAGCGAATTTAATTGCGAATACTGTAATTCATATCATAATTACATCAATCGTTACAAAAAGTAGCCTGCGTGCAGTCCCAGAGTCCAAAGGAAGTAGGAATTAATATTAATTAATTAATTCTTGCATAAATTATTTTCCCAAAAATCTGGAAAACGGGCTGAGCGGGCGTAGCAAGCTTTGGTTCGAAGTTGCGCAGTCCCTACTTCCTTTGGAGTCTGGAACTGCACGCAGGCTATACAAAAAGTGGCTATAGACCCATTTGCACATGACGTCGCAGCGCCGGTGAGGATGCATCTGGAGGACAAATTTGCAGTCTATGCATAATATAATTTTTCTAAACAAAGCAAATTTTGTAAAAGTTTATAATAATTTCGTATTAAAATGCTTAATTTTTGCACTGTATGTACTATGTGGTTGTTGTACCCGAACAACTGTTGTTAGGGAGCATCTGGAAGACGCTCTAAGGATTTATGACGTCAGTGCAAAGGGTCTATATGTACTTTAAAACAACCATGATATCAAAGTAAGTAGAATAACACATATACAGTACTGCTCAGAAAGACGGAAATGACCTAATTTTCCCCAGACATGGGGAAAGGGCTCTGATTGGACAGTGTTTTATTTGAATAATATATGACAAATGAAGATATTTCATTGGTTAATTGATAATTTGCATGCGTTTAAAATAACAACACAATAATTAATTCAGGGGATTTCCTCAAGAATCACGATTTCCTTCGGGGCATACAAAAGTTTGAAATGAATGACTTGAAATATAATCTGTTGCGCTTAATTTTGTGCTGTATAGAAGTTTAAGAAAATCAAGATAAAATTCTAATGTTTGGACACTCAGCGAACAATGCTGACAAATATATAAAATCATACAACAAACTATCGGACGGAAATAGACAATTTAATTTAATAAATTGACGATCTGTTTATATGTCCCGTCCTCCGCGATAAAGCATTTTCTTTAATGTGTTTAACTTCGTCTTACTTGGCCAGTTAACTTTTAATTACTTTAAAATGCACCTTTAGAATAACTAGTTGTGTTTATATTTAATAGTAATTTGTCTTTGTGAACAAATACACGCCATATGTACGCCAAAAACTGAGCTTGTACACCGGACTTGCCAACTATGATCATCGTTCAGCATTGTTCGCATTCAAAACAAATCTCTTCATCGAGAAATATATGCAACATACTCTACCTCCGCAGGCCTTTCAAAAAAATAAAATTGGTGGGAACGAATGGAAAGGCCTGCGGACTAATTATATTTAATATATCATTTTACCAGAACAATATTATTATTAAAGTCTTTAGAGGTAGCAATATACTTCTTACCCTGAGGGGTCGACTTTGGACCCCTACGGTACATATCCACTAGCTGATATGTACCCCCTTCCGCGGAATTGGACCCCCTAAAATTCACAAAAAGACGTGCAGTTGAATGTGCATGGAAAGTTAGGCGTGAGTTTAAAATAGAATGCATCACTTTGTTATGGGTATGTTAATTAAGGCAAAAACAATTTGAAATATATTTTCATTATCCGTTCTTATTTGAGCAGTTAAGAGTCAGAGCAGATAGCAATTTCAAGGAGTAAAATACTTGTGAAGTCTTCATGCGCTTCTCAGTTCTCGCACATTCCAAGATCATAGAAATAAACTCATGTAGCAGAAAAATTATAAATCATAAACTTTGCGGAATTCTTTAATCTAAAAATCTACGATTTGATGATCTAAAAATCTTCGTACGGTTTTTAAAATAAATCAGATGAGATTTATGACGATTTAGAACGTTTTCAGTGCAATATTCAAAATACAATACGTTGCAATGATAAAATACGCGAGGGGTCCAAATTCGCGAGGGGAGTGCAAATCCCCTAGCGAACAAAGACCCCCATAAGTCCATATTCGCCAGCGGATATGGAGTCCCGGCGGATTTGGGCCGGGGGGTCCATTTTGAGGGGAGTCCAAATCTGCTGGGACACCGGTGTACTAGCATGCGGGCAGCCCCATACCACGTAAACGAGGGAAGGCGCTGCCCGCAGGCTACCGGTGTACAAGCTCAGTTATTGGCGTGCATATACTGTAGCGTATATTTATTTACAAAGACAAAGTATTAAATATGAACACAACTAGTTATTCAAAAGGTGCATTTTGAAGTAATTAAAAGTTAACAAGACGCCTGTTCAGGCGTTCACACTGACCTTAGCCTGCGTGCAGGCCCAAGGTTCCCTTGGGCCTGCACGCAGGCTACACTGACCTGAAAATGACGGCATACGTGCTAAAACGTCTTTTAAGTCGAATTTTAGACCCCTACGATTTAAACAGCGCGTTGTTTTGATGTACGTTCCATGGGCCCCGCTAAAATATAAATATTCTGTAAATACCGAAATAAAAGATGAAAATCTGAAGACACAAGCTTGGAAATAACACTATAAATAGTGTTTCGGATTCTGGTTCCATTAATACTATTACGAAAAAGATATGTCCAAGGGGACCGAAGTTACGTTCAGCGAAATGTATGCCTAGTTTACATTGTTCGTTATATTATGAAATATCTATACCATATATAATGTTGTTTGACCCAACAAATCTTCAGTAACACAATAAAATGTATGCTGTTTCTTGTAGTTATCAGTAGCAAGTAAATGTTTCCGCGTTTTGTATAGATGTATTGTTTGAGGGTAAAACGTCTTAAATCGATCAGTAGCAGGTTTATTAGCTTTGGACCCATCACGGATGTCGCGCCATTGACTGTACATCACGGATGCGCGAATGGCTATATGTGTATTGCATATGATACAAACACATTGAGGTATAAATTCTACTCTGCGCGCCATACATGCAATATTTTGTAGTCAAACTGTCAAACCTTTAAGGTGGCTCCCTAGGGGTTTTTAATTTACTACACTATAGTAGTCAGGAGACTCCTGTTTCTTTACTTTACATGACATGAAAACGAAATTCATTGGACACATTGACAATGTTCTCCTGAACATTGCAAATTGCTACTTTTGTGTTAAAAATATGTTGTCATGGCAACAGCATGCTTAGAATAAAGCTCAAAATTTGTCTTTTTCAGGTCATTTTAGAAATTCCCTTCGGTGAAATTTTTTAAAACTTTGCATAAAGGATAATACTTGTATGATTTTTTCCCTTCAATTTAAAAAAATTAAATCGATACGTTTCTTAGAAAATTTAAAAAACGTCAAAAATCTTAGACTTAATTTTAAGAAAAAAGGATATTACACTTGTTGTGCCGATATTAAAAAATGTGCAAAGTTTTAAAAAATTTTACCGAAGGAAAACAGAGAAATTTGGGTTTGATTTTGGCAATTTTTAGTAGATTTTTACTGGCGTGTACATGCATTCTGCATAAAACAACAAGGCATGACTTTTTTGAAATCACAAAATATAAATTATGTTTGAAAAACTGTTTATAACTGTGTCGGTTAATGGTCAACTAAGCGTGGATTATACATGTAGAATTGGCAAAGACATTTAGGTAATTACTGGTTATGACTTCTTGGTATTAATTTGAAAAATGTTTGTCAAAATTCGTCCCGTGCGAGATATATCGTCGGATGTTTTCGCAAAATGCCCGTTCAAAATTCAGTTTTTATAGTGGTATGTTTGTATGAGGTGCCGTTACCGCCAAAATTCAGAGTGCTTATTTTTGAAAATGCAGACTTTATTTTTGAAAATGCAGACATTATTTTTGAAAATGCAGACATTGTTTTAAAATGCCGGCATTATTTTTGAAAATGTAGGCATTATTTTTGAAAATGCAGGCATTATTTTTGAAAATGCAGACATTATTTTTGAAAATGCAGACTTTATTTTTGAAAATGCAGACTTTATTTTTGAAAATGCAGACATTATTTTTGAAAATGCAGACATTATTTTTGAAAATGCAGACTTTTTTATGCAGAGGTCTGGTGGCGAGTTGAGCAGGTAC
>CACRXK020014726.1:0-12832 GCA_902702795.2 Paramuricea clavata
CCTTGGCTCGGACATCCTTTGTGAATGGCCCCTAAACGAGTTAAAGACAATACATTTGTGAAGATGTTTGTGATGTTACTCCGAGTGTGCATCCACACCGGGCAAGCTGAAAAATTAGCTTGGCCACGATGGGAATCGATCCCACCGTGCAGGCCAAGCTAACTTTTCAGCTTGCCCGGTGTGGATGCACACTCACAGTAACATCACAAACATCAAATTCACCTGAGTACATAACACCAACACACACAAAATAAACATTTATAAAGGTTTGGATAATGCAAATCATTAAAAATTTCCATAGTATGACCTGTTGCTATGGCTAGCTTGAACTTTTGCGCGCGGAGCAAAATTCTTCAAATCAAAGAGAGAAACTACAGTAGTCAGCATATAATGCGATGGGAATTTGAAATAAAACTATCTCAATGAATTCTATACGATTAACCAAATTTATATAAATCTCTCGAAAAGGAAAAGACATACAGAAAAAGTGTAAAACTGAAAACATTATAGTTTCTGTGCTACCAGATTAACTTAAATTTCATTGCCACACATATATCCTTTCAACACAGAATTAATAGAACGGACACGGACAGATTTAAGAAACTTCCCCTTTTTTTAACAAAGCACTAGTTGGTAAACAGTAGTCTAGATTGGTTAAAAGAACTCGTGTATGTAATATAATAATTATATACTCCGTAATATTTTGACATATAGGGTCGTAAACGGGTAAAAATGAGTGGAATTTGCCTAATTTTTACCGTGGGAAATGGGTTGGAATGATGGGACTCGTCATTTAGTTGAACTATAACTGATATAGTGATATCAGTACTCGATATAATAAGAATTATATATACGCGATACAGCATATATAGGCCACTCAATTTATACTATAAACTTTATATACTCAGTATGTGTGCTTTGATTTCATTAAAAACTGCAAGAAATGAATCATGTTGTTTATAAAGTTATTGTCAAGGGAGTGGTCATTATTTATGGCGGGGTGGCACCGAAGAGAAAAGGGTTGGATAAACAAAATTTTGAGTGAGTAAAAGGTTGAGTAAATGAAAAACAAAACAACTCAAAGGTTGGGAAATAAAAAAATATAAGTGTCTCCAAAGAAAGAACATGTGCAGACAACATGAAACTTTATTTTACACTGCAGAAAATTGCACAAGCAGTTATCAAGACCCCCACCTGAAAAAGATATCTCAAACGTGGCGGTGCAATTAAGACAATAGATAATGAGATGATAAACCATTAAACCTCATTAAGCTTCATTGTCTATTGTTTGAATTGCATTCGACGCGACCGAAATTCTTGGGCAGCCATTTAAAAAGGGCACTTACTCTTGAGCCTTAATTTTCTTTTTTTTTTTTGGGGGGGGGGTTAATGTTCGTTAACATTTTGCTGTATAACGGATACTTCATTACTTGTAGCTAATACAGTTAGACAAATTTCGGCATGAATTGGAACATTTTTATTCGTTGCATGACACTAAAGACTAAAATGTATTGTAAAGCAACATGACAGTTGTCAGTTATTTAGGAAGGCTTTCTTTTTCACTTTTTTTCATAGGTGGAAACTGATTTGTAACGTTTCTGAGAGGAATTCAGATTCAAATATATGAGCTAAATTGTTTAAAAACAGTTTTCAATTTCAATTCATGTGAAAAACGCACGACGTTCGAAGAGCAGTTCTGGTAAAAAAGGCAACCTGCTGCCCCACTATTTAGGCAACGGGGCAGCTGCCCCCGTGGCTCCGGCGCCCCTGCCGAAATTCGACGCATAAAACAGACCTCAGAGACCTGAAGATCTCATAGAACGACAATGTGATAACGATGGCCAGTAATACAATGAAATTAATAATATTTAAGAAAAGAAATGAATAATTAAAATCCCACGGGAAATTCAGACGTCATACACGGTCTGTTGATACAGTAACAGACTATTAAGATTTTTATATTTTATTTATTTTAGTATAATTAATATTTCGCTTCAATAGAGAACAATATTTCGACACTCTCACAATATTTCTACACAAAACTACTTAAAATTAAGCACAGACTAGCTATGTATGTATCTAAATATTTGGAAATTTTAAACTAGGATCAAAGTTATCGGTGAGTGAAAATCGAAAAATCGCGTCGCGTTGTCAAATCGCGTCCGGTGTGTCTGGACCTTAAAGGTATGCTCTTTCTCTACAATTATTTGAAGACCTTGAGTAGAGGTCCGACCAAGGATTCAACCCAGGTCTCACAGCTTGAAAGACAAGCGTGGTGAACACATGTGCTGGTTCAAAACTAATAAAAATACTACTACTACTAATAATAATAATAATAATAATAATAATAATAATAATCTGTTTGATAAACTGCTAGCTTTGCAGTATAAACTGAATTACACAGTATAATTATTTCATGGCTGTTGTATATATGGTATAAGTGCTTCATGTAAACAGCATTTGACTTGCATGTACTTGACAGTGTTTCAGCTGTTATTAATAAAGGATTTTTTAGTGAACATATTCTATGTTAGCAAGTATAGCATTCGTAAGATGGAGCTCCACATAGTTTTTTAAAGCAATGTTTCCTATATTTCTGAGTGGTTTTGGATAAAAAAACTAGAAAGGATCTTGAATAAACGAAATGGACTAGGTTTGTTTAGATATTGTTGAGTGCTTCATATTTGCAAATGGAAACTACTACAGTATATTGTGCAAACGCACTTGGCAGTAATGACAGGTAATGATATGCCACTCGTGTAATATTCGTCGATGTTTTAGCGTGATTTGTACCGTGATGGAAGTGATACCAAAAAAGCTTCAGTTCTCTATCCAGTGTAACTAAAAGCTCAGCTGGATTTTCCGAAATCTACAGTGGCTGCATGGCTAAGGTCCATGGCTCGTCCCCAGTCGCTTGCTGCTATCAAATAATTAATTAGCCTTAAGGCGTGCGTCTTTATCGGGCTTGCAGTGCACGCGCTGATCTAAATATTACTGATATTTAAATTTGATCTATATAGAAGAGCCCGCGGAGGAGGCAGGACAGTTAACATTCATTGTATAGATAACACTGCAGTTATGTAAAACTAGGCATCAAACAAAGTCATGACATTTCATATGAGATATAAACCATTACCACAGGTACTGACACAGCGAACCCGAGTATGACCTGTTATCAATATATAACCCCACACACATAATATCTATACAGTTATATCTTATTAAGAAAACCGACTTAATCATGAATTAATTACAAAATATTGACTCTTTGATCAAATAGAAGATGATATTAACGAAGTATTAAAGTCAATTTCAGCTGACTTTTCATCGTAAGATTCCGAAGTTCGTTCCGAACTTCGCAAATTCGTTGCCAAGTTCAAAAGTTCATAATGAAATTCACAAACAGGTTTGTAAACTGGGCATTTGATTGGCTGGTTTGATTTTAATAGCCAATCAGAGGCTGTGTTTACAAACCTGTTTGTGAATTTCATTATGAACTTTTGAACTTGGCAACGAATTTGCGAAGTTCGGAACGAAGTTCCAAATCTTACGATGAAAAGTCAGCTGAAATTGACTGTAAAGTGCCTATATCATAGTCAGGGAATTAGCCTATTTAGTTTAGATGATTTTAAGAACTTTTGCAATATATTTTATAATTCGAAATATCGAAGAAATTTCCAGAAACATCTAATTTATACTCGATTTTGTCAAGAAACTATAGTAAATCATACGTATTTTGTTTTGATGACATCCCGGTTTGACGTCATGCCGGCATTCTCGCCCCAGTACTTTTATGCTCACGGTCAAACGCTCAAAATATGCAAAATCGCCAACTTTGAGTCCCTGAAAGTCCATGAAGTCGAATTATAAAATATATTGCAAAAGTTCTTAAAATCATCTAAACTAAATAGGCTAATTCCCTGACTATGACATAGGCACTTTAAACAGTTCAGGATGAAAGAATTAATTAGAATAGCACAAAAATAGACCTGTGGCAACTCGTAGACCTATAGTCTGACATGCGTGTTTCTGTGTCACAAAACCAAATCACATGGTAGAATTCCCATGATATCCTCTACACAATATCGATAGATGTATTCTATGGTATGCATTAAATTGTATGATCATCAGTTGATGAAAGCATGTAAGAAAAAGTATTTAAAGCGATCGAAAGGACTGGAAGCATTCGCAGTTTTCGTGATATTTAATCAAGTGGCTACTCCTACCGAGCTCCATGCGGTCTCTCGTTTTCTGTTCATGACGGAGTCAAAATATTCCTTTCAGTTTTTATTTAACATAAATTTGCCGAAACGAACCAAACTTACACAATTCCTGTTCATGAAACACGACGTTTTCCAGTAACCTCGCGCAGAATCTGAAGATCCACTAGTCTCAAGACAACACTGAAAAATTTGGCAGGTATAAGTTATACCGTATATATATTTTACAATTTCATTTAATATTTATTTATCTTTATGTTGGTATTATGTACTCAGGTTAATATATGATGTTTGCGACGTTATTCTGAGTGTATATCCACCGTGGCCAGGCATATTTTTCAAGCTTGCCCGGTGTGGATATACACTCAGAATAACATCACAAACATAATTTATTTATCTATTTACGTGCTACAGTTTGAGAGTTGGGGTTTGTTATCGGGCGTTAATTTTGATACGAAACTTAGCATTTCGAGCCATACCAGTGAAGAAATCCATATTCAAACTAGAAATAGCTTTGTTTGTTAAACTTTATAGAGTACAAATTAATTCAACAAATATTCATCTAAACATGCAATTAAAAAGTGCTGTACTCAAACGGACAAGGCACAAACTGGACGTAAAGTCCATTGCATGGTGCCCCTCCTCTTCCTAACATAGACTTTTAATTAAAGTCACAGTATACTGTACAGGGTGTCCAAAACAGACCCCAAAACCACTGAAACAACGCACAGTTAGAATCTGAACGCCCCGAGTATCAATTAGCTGAACGGAAAGATGCGTAATCGTATTCATAATAGCTTATGAATCGAGCTAAGCGAGTACCTACATAACAATATCAATGCATAAAGTCCATTGCAAGTTTGTAACGAGTTGTTACTAGGGAATCAACGAAACTGACCAAATTTTTAATTTCACTGTCACACCCAGTATAATTTACGGTTTTGGTTACTACCAAGAGTCGAAAGGGAATTGTATATCTATCAGGCATAGGCTTTGCCTCAGAAGTAAATTTGTAACATTTATTGGAAGAAACCACTAGTAATATAACCTTGGGGTGATTTATTCAGTCTTCCCTCACAGTTTAAATAGATTTTGTTTAATACGACCATTGTTGTATATATGTATGTTGGTTAAGCTGGAATATGATTATATCACAACTGTATATATGTACAAAATACTGTTGATGTATATAAATACTTGATATTATTAATTTAACCTTCAAATTTTCTTTGAGTTTTGTCTTGAAATGTAATACACCCATCGAAAAAATAGGTACGGGCTGCGTACATGTGGGTTGCCTGCATTGTTTGCTAATCGCTATTGTCAATCCACACCGCGGGCAAGCTTGAAAAATATGCCTGGCCACGGTGGGAAGTAGCCACTTAATCAAGCTTGCCTGGTGTGGCACCTGAGTACATAACACCAACACAGAAAAAGATCGCTATTGTCAAATTCTGAATTTACTGAAAGAAAGTATTACGTAAATTGGACGCAGTTGAAATATTATACACACATTTAATCACATACAAAACATCAGATATGACAAAAATACGTAAACAACTGTTACGTGCATTCTTCAATACGCATAAACAGATCTAAGAAGTTACTAAGTATTTTAATGTGTCAAAAATAATTTGCACACACTGAACAGACAGAACAGTACAAGGTTTTACGTATACGAAACAAAATACTTCACAGGACGAAATACAAATAGTACGAAGAACACTTAACACAAGAAGAGTTCTTGTTCAAGGACAGCATACATCAAAGGCTTAGGTAGGTTTACAGGCTGTGTATACAATTTTCGTGAAGTTCGAATTCCCAGAATAGTCCATGCATGCAAAGGTCTAAGCCAGCTAAGGACGATGTTTCAAACGCTGTTCGGCGGAGTTGAAACAGATCGACATATTCTTTATTTAGAGATGATTAAACATTGACATATTCGATCACATGCATATGTATTGGGTATAATGACAGTCAACTTGCTTTCAATATTCGACAAATATATCAGTGGCTATGTGCCTCTGAGCCAGTGGCTCTACAGCCGTCGTGTCCGCGGTGTCCTGCTACACCGTGCCTTTTATCCTTAAAATACGAACCGTCTATAGGCCACAGACTGAGTGCAGAACGCACAAGATATATGTTCATACTGCATAGAGACGTGCATAAATTCTTAATAATTAGTAAAGTCTTTATTACCTCCGCCAGGAGGTTATGTAATCATCTGGGTTTGTATGTGTGTGTGTGTATGTGTGTGTGTGTGTGTGTATGTGTGTGTGTGTGTGTGTGTATGTGTGTGTGTTTGTCTGTGAGCACGATAACTCAAGAAATACCAAACATATCCGTACGAAATTTTTTGAATGCATTTCCCATCGGCTAAGGAAGAACTGATTAAAATTTGGTTGAATTTGGTTAAAAATTGAACGAGAAATGAACAAAATTTTGTCTTGCTTTTCCCGGTCAATTAACAAAATATATTACTGAATGCGTAATTAGGACGTGTATAATTTATGCACTCAGTGCTAATACAGTAATGAGATGATAAACCTCATTAAGCTTCGGCCTCATTATCTATTGTCTTAGTTGCATTTCACGCGACCGAAATTCAATGTCTAAAGCAAGGCTTACGGAGTTACGCATTATTACGTTCAGCAAAGTGCCAGTCCATTCAAATTCTAACAACATTAGATTATAAAGTTTGTTCGTTCACTGCAACCAGGTATATCAATCATGTTTCGCTCGCTACTCTGGTTTAAATAAATGATTACAAAGCCCAGTCGAATTGTAATCAAGACTCAACGTTTCGACACTCCAGTCTAGTGTCTTCATCAGGGGTGATCTGAAACTGCGATCGAGGCTTCTTAAATACCCAAGGGATGACGTCACCTGCCAAGAAGATGCATATATTCTTCTGGCAAATAGGCGCCGTCATCCCTATTCAAAGCATGATGACTCATATTTATATGCCACGCTTCTAGGCAAAGTCTTTGACCGTAGCGATTGTTTGTGGTAATTACTTTAGAGTTTTCCCACGCAATCTCGTGTTTGGTGTAACATATACATGTTCGGCTAAAGCTGATTTTCCCTTGTCTAAAGTTGAAACAGCCTTTTGATGTTCTTTTAGCCGTGTACCAAACTGGCGTTTAGACTGACCCAAATACTCTTTATCGCAGTCACCGCATGGTATAGAATATATAGCATGAGTCTTCTGATTTTTTTCAACAGGATCTTTTGGCTTTGCGAAAATATGGCCTAAGGTCAAATAGGGTTTTAAGGCAACCTTAATATTACAATTACTTAAGATTCTCTTGATTGGTTCTGTGACACCTTGAATGTATGGAACTATTGCAACTATTACTTCAATACAGGGTGTATAAAAAGAACGCAACCTCGGAATTTCCCAAGAAATCGACATTGTTTTAAAGACAAAAGATTTTAGCTGCCTGGGAATTTAAAATAGCACAACTGTGAAAATTACTGCACGCGCGAGTGCATAAAGCAAAATTTGTGCATTTATTTAATGACACTTAAAAAGTTTTTATTTTACAAGTACTGTACAGTACAACAACAGTAATATGTTCTATTAGCAATTCGATTTAAATTCGCGGGGGCCTGAAATCTTTTATGCTTAAGAATTATAAAGTGGATTTCTTAGGAAATTCCAAGGTTGCGTTTCACTTCCGAGTAACGGGCGGAGGTATGCAGTCTCTGAGTGCCCTCTAGTTACCTCCGCCAGGAGGTTATGTAATCATCTGCGTTTGTTACCTCCGCCAGGAGGTTATGTAATCATCTGGGTTTGTATGTGTGTGTGTGTGTGTGTATGTGTGTGTGTATGTGTGTGTGTGTGTATGTGTGTGTGTGTGTATGTGTGTGTGTTTGTCTGTGAGCACGATAACTCAAGAAATACCAAACATATCCGTACGAAATTTTTTGAATGCATTTCCCATCGGCTAAGGAAGAACTGATTAAAATTTGGTTGAATTTGGTTAAAAATTGAACGAGAAATGAACAAAATTTTGTCTTGCTTTTCCCGGTCAATTAACAAAATATATTACTGAATGCGTAATTAGGACGTGTATAATTTATGCACTCAGTGCTAATACAGTAATGAGATGATAAACCTCATTAAGCTTCGGCCTTCATTATCTATTGTCTTAGTTGCATTTCACGCGACCGAAATTCAATGTCTAAAACAAGGCTTACGGAGTTACGCATTATTACGTTCAGCAAAGTGCCAGTCCATTCAAATTCTAACAACATTAGATTACTTCAATACAGGGTGTATAAAAAGAACGCAACCTCGGATTTTCCTAAGAAATCGACATTGTTTTAAAGACAAAAGATTTTAGCTGCCTGGGAATTTAAAATAGCACAACTGTGAAAATTACTGCACGCGCGAGTGCATAAAGCAAAATTTGTGCATTTATTTAATGACACTTAAAAAGTTTTTATTTTACAAGTACTGTACAGTACAATTATAAGTAATAGCATGGCTTGAGGGAGATTAGTGATTAAATGGCCCCGTAACCCGAGGCAGGTTTGCGGAATTCCCGAGGGCGAAGCCCGAGGGAATTCCGCAAACCTGCCGAGGGTAAGGGGTCATTTAATCACTAATCTCCCGAAAAGCCATGCTATTAGTTTGTAATAGCATAGTTTCGCTCCCATTAAAAAATGGACAAACATGCCCTACTTGGAATCAGCGTATTTAAGCTAAAACATTTGCTTCATTGCTTGTGGGATGTAAAAGCTTGTTGCACATGCGCACTTTTTACGCTTTAATCGGTTACGCATGCGCAATCTATCATTTAACGTACCACAACAAACACGCTAAATATATTAGTATAAATTTTGAGACTGCACGTGCGTAATTTAAATGATGCGGCAACTCAGGGATCGGATGATAGACTATTGACGGCTCTGAGCTAACTGTTGCTGTTCCTTGCACGATTATGGGCGTGAGGCACTTGCCTAATGCGTAGTCGTCAGGGAGACAAAGGTGTGACCCTTGGTAACGGGCGATTAGTTCTAATCGCCCGCTCTAGCGGGCGATTAGAACTAATCGCCCGCTACAGCGGGCGATACGTGATTAAACGTCCCTGTTGAAACAAAAGAAACCCGGGCAACTATGCTATTACAACAGTAATATGTTCTATTAGCAATTCGATTTCAATTCGCGGGGGCCTGAAATCTTTTATGCTTAAGAATTATAAAGTGGATTTCTTAGGAAATTCCAAGGTTGCGTTTCACTTCCGAGTAACGGGCGGAGGTATGCAGTCTCTGAGTGCCCTCTAGTTTTAATATGTTTTATCAAGTTGAAAGTCATTTCCAACGCATATAGAATAGAATATGTCGTTGTTTATATAATCACCGCTTGTAACAAGGGTAGTTGGGGTTAATATTAGCGCACGGGGTCTGTATTTAATTAAACATTGGAGTTGGAAATATTTTACGATATCAAAGAGTGCATGTTCGATGAGAAAATGAAAACCGAAAGAATGTCACATTTAAACGCACGAGACTATTGCAATATATATAGAATCGAGTATGTCGTTGCCGCATGTTTGTGAGACCTAGGTCAGATTGGAATCGGGTCAGGTCTGCACGGTCTGTGAAATATATTTGTCGTGTGTGTAACTATAATATATATGAGTGTGTAATATATTTGTATTATATATTTTCGAATTCGCTGGTCGAATGTGTAAATTAAGGCAAATAGAAAGCCAAGTACGTTTTACACAAAGGTCAGTGGAATATTAGCGCACGAAGTCTTTGGGATATATTTGTCGAATATTGAAAGCATGTTATCATAAATATAACTACCAATATATATGGGAATATGGGATCGAATATGTCGTTGTTTATATAATATTTAGTCATTGGAATACCGTAAACCTCCGAATATAAGCCCCCCCCCTCGAATACAAGCCCCTCGATCGCCCCGTGTATAAACCCACCACATGTACTAACGCTCCACCTCATTCCAAATATAAGACAAGCCCCCCACCCCACCCCACCCCACCCGAATATAAGCCCTCCTCGTTGTCTTTATAGCTTACTACAATCTTGGAAAAAATATTTGTAGACTTTTCAAAATAAAAGTCTAACCAAATGTAATAGGACCATTTTCTTGAGTTGAACCTGTTAATTGCCCTTCATATTCCCCCCCCCCCCTCCCCTAACAATGTTGTTTCAGATAATATCGATTTGCAAAAGATATGGCCTAATCACAAACATTGTGAAGGGGGGGGGGGGGGAATAATTAAGGAAGTCTACTAATTTTTTTCCAGGATTGTATCATACATTTTTCTATATATTCAGAAAAAAGCTTTTTAATTTCTATATTTAGAAATTTCTATATTTCTATGCTTAAAAATTTCTATATTTAGAAAAAAAGCTGCTCTGAAATGTATTTCAAAATCGTGGTCATTGTTTTGGCGTTGCCATTTTTACTGAAGGTAATTATATATACGTGTATTTGTTGCTTATATAGGCAGCGTAAACAGCATTTGACACTGATTTTAGTGTCATATTAGCAAGGCTATATTGCAGTGGTCATCATCTATAATATGTGGTCAATTTTAAGCAACTGACATTTTCCAAGCTGTATATATTTCCCAGGGCGTTCATTATACATATCATCTACGAATTAAATTTTAAGGGGCGCATTTTGTGAGATAAGGGGGGTCAATTCTACATACAACAGTTACGCTTCTTAACAAGAACCTTTCAGCAGTTTTCAGAGTGAATAAAAGTCGAAACGCTCAGGCCCCAACAATATTAACTGGAGGAGTGTTTACTCAAACATATTATTCTTTAATTAGATCAACTGCAAACATCCCTGTATAGGAAGGTGTGTTTCGAAGGTGCGTCTATAAGGAAATCTTGGTCTGACGGGGTCGTCTTTTAGATTTGAGGCATTTATTATTGAGGGTGGGTTTATATCTGATAAAGCACCGACTGAGAGTGTTTTAATTAAACGGCTTAAAAAACGACCCATAGTAATTTCAAAAATCAACGGTGTACAAGCCGAGAAAATCAAAGCTAAAGTTTATGTAAATGAACATGATTTTTTATCACATATCAGGGCTCGAAATAACGGCCGATCAACGATCAATGATCGGCAGGAAATTGTTTTTGATCGGCGAAGAAGCAACGTTGCCGTTCATCTTGATCGGCAAGAAATATATTTGAGCATTGTCTGAAAGTCATGCTTACCTACACGCGGTAAAAGACAAATAAAAGTAACATAAAACAAATTCAAAAACACGCGAAAAGCTATGCGAGTCATACGACAGGAAAGACCGCAAGACTATTCTCGTTCTCAGGTAATTTATTAAATTTGCATGAAGTATTGTCGTCTCTTCAACAGTCTGCAATCCGAACCGTTAACGACGAACGTTTTTGTTACAATAATTTCAAATTGATAGGATTTTTTTAGTAGGATTTTTTGTTTTTAGTATAAGATTTTCTCTTTTAATAATAATATTAAATAATTAGTTTTAGTTCTTAATTGATAATGCTGCTGTGCTTTTTGCTTTTATGTGAAAAAATGCAATAACTATAATTATAAAACTTGAAAAGTGTTATAGTCGTTATAATAAACTAAAGTTTATTGAACAGCACTTAAATGTAGTTACACTATTAAAATTATATATATATAAGTCAACAAATGTCGTAGATTTAAACTTGAATTTGAAATAAAGTTAAACTTCCTGTTCAGATGTGTATTCACTGGCATATTTATAATTTTTCTTTTCAAGGAAACTTAGGCAAATTTGCTCCTGATCGGCCAGATTATCAATTGATCGCCAAAAAGGCGTGATTGCCGATCACCATGATCGGGAACATTGCGAACGTTATTTCGAGCCCTGACATATAAAACCACCAACACGACAGTGATTTCCTTTGTCTTTTCCTCATGATCGAATTATTAAATTACGCAATTGTATTTAGGGGAACGACGCCAAGAGCGGCAACACATTCGGCGATAAAGACCTCGATAAAATTCCAAAGTTTGAAGAAAATCAAGATGATGGTGAAAACACGAATACAGCAAATACCAAACGGTGAAAACATGAATACAGCAAATACCAAACGCGGCGTTAAGCAAAGTTTTGGAGACCTCAGTTTGGAGTTGGCAAAACTGCATGTGAGTTATTGAAAATATTCACGATTTGAATTAAATCAAGAATGAACAGTTTAGAATGAACAAATCAAATAACCATCCAGTTACTCAATACATGCAGGTTCCTCCTGCAGAAACACGATGACCTTTACTAAACCTCTGAGGACAGCAGTTTAAAATTGATAGAGCTATCCAGTATGAATAAAGTTAGTTTAGTTTAGGTTCCTCCTGTAGTAACACTGGATCAATAAGAGATGATCCTTACTGGATCTCTAGGGAGAACAGTTTAGAACTGATATAGCTATCCAGTGTAAATAAAGTTAGTTTAGTTTAGGTTTCCTCCTGTAGTAACACTGGATCAATAAGAAATGATCCTTACTGAACCTCTAGGGAGAACAGTTTAGACCTGATAGAGTTATCCAGTATAAATAAAGTTAGTTTAGTTTAGGTTTCCTCCTGTAGTAACACTGGATCAATAAGAGATGAT